>WOXC01002455.1:0-269174 GCA_011680675.1 Gymnobelideus leadbeateri | reverse complement strand
TTTCTCTCTCTCTCCCCTCTCCCTTTCCTTCTCTCTCTCTTTTGATTTGAAGTGTGTACACTCCTTTGAGCTGCATTCAGAGGGCTTTGTGGGAGAAAGATGGTTTCCCTATTTCCCACACTGTAACCATGTGTGTATGAGCAAATGTCTGTTTCTGTCTCTGCATTTGTTCTTTCTGATCTAAGGCAAACAAGTATTCTGTGATGGCGGTGTCTAGGAGACATGGTGAGTTCAGGAGATGCAGAGGTCACATCAGCATATGGAGTTGAATGGTAGCAGTAGCAATGTCTAACAGATGTGGTAGTGGCTGACAGCAATGTAATTACTTTCAGAGGAAGTACTTGCAACTGATGTAGAAAGACAGTCACCAGAGGAAAGCAGCAGCTTCAGGGAATATAGCCTGTTGTAGCAGAGAGAAGTACCAGAACAGAACCTGCGAGCCCAGCTGAGCAGTCCTCCTAGAAAAGGACTAAAGAGAAAGGGATTTTCAGCATAGGTTAATTTTCCCTTTTCCACATGTGTACTATGATTATGTGCATCACTGTCATTGTTTCTTAAGTCTGTATTCACTCTTCTTATGGGTGTTATATACATATTTGTGGGAGAATACACTTCAAGTTTTTGGGGGAATGCTTTGTACCAACTTTTGTTTCTATACAATACCAGTAAATGCTTTTTATCTAAAAGTTTATTGAGGCTCATAGCTAATTGACCATGAGCCTACCAATGGGGGCTCAGAAGCTGTACAAATGAGAATGTGGAGGCAGAATAATTATTTTGCATGTCAAATCATCAGCAAGTTCCTAAGGTACTTTGAAATCCACAGACTGGCTCCCCCTACTCTCCCCTGAAGTGACTAGTCTTGGCCAGTGGTTGGCAATCTATGATCAGAGAAATCCTGGGAGGTCTAGCACTATTGCAAGGAGTTTCCTGAATCCTGGCGTGCACCAAGCATTATTTTTTTTTTATCTTCACTAAACTCCCACAAAATATGCACCGTGACTCAATGTGATAAACAAAGGAGCATACATTCTGTAGACGGAATAAAAAAAAAGTCTCACACATTTGTACCATTGCTTTTCAAATGTATGCAGATACTGCTTTGATGGAAAAAATGCAAATTAATTTTAAAACATTACTGAATTCACAGGAGTTTTTTGTCATCATGGATTTTCTCAATCAAATACTGGCCTAGTGAATAGAGAGCCTGACTCAGCATAAAGAGGACCTGTGCTTCAGTCCCTGCATGTGCTGACTGTGTGACCCTGAGCAAGTCCCTTAAGCTGTCAGTGCTGCCAGGGATTTATGTATACATGTGGTATATACAACACAGTGTATACATATATACATATATAGGTATCACATACACACATATTTGGCTGGGATCTGAGATTTCATTGATATGCTCCTGGTGAGGAAACTTCCTGTTTCAGTGTAGACTATCAACTGTTCTGTAGCTGAAAGTACCTGGAAGAGGTTAAGGGACTGGCCCAGGTTCATACAACCAGCATGTGCCAGAGGTAGGATTTGAACACAGGTTTTCTTATGCTGAATTAGGCTCTTTATTCACCATTCAGTGTTTGATTTGTCCTTCATCATATATGGAAGGAGAGAGAAAGAAGAGGAGAAAAAGAGAGAGAAAAATGAGAAAGAAGAGGGAAAAAAGGAGAGAGAGAAGAGGAAAGAAAGGAAAGAGAAAAGAGAGAAGAAAGAAAGAGAAGAGAGAGAGAGAGAGAGAGAGAGAGAGAGAGAGAGAGAGAGAGAGAGAGAGAGAGAAGAGAAGAGAAACTGGTCTTTTTTTTTTTTTAAACCTCAAAAGATGGGTCCTTAGATTGGGAGCCACTCACTGGCAGAGCGGAGCATAGTGGAGGAGAACTGGACTTGAAGATGGGTGTTCTGAGGCTCATACCTGCTAGCTATGTGACTGAGTAAGTCATCACTAAAATGAGGGAATGGCAATATTACTGCACCACCTGCCCCGCCAGATTGTTTTAAAAACAACAGCACTTTGTAAAGCCTGAGGGGCTACAGAGATATGAATTGTTAGTAGCTCGAGCATCCTCTGGGATCACGTGGGAGGTATGTCCTGGCTAAACCAGGAAGCCTCCCCAAACAACAGCCTCTCAAAATTCCCCCAACCCGGGACCGTCCTTCCTTCTCCCCAGGGAGCTCCACTAGCTGCCAGGAGAGGCTTTGCATCTGCACCACCTGATTGTCGGTAAAAACCAGCCTGTGTCTGCTCTCGGCTTCTTAGCCCCACAGCTCCCCACTGTGGCAGACATGGGAAATTGCACCTTCTTGGAAAACAAAGCCGACTCCAAAAGAAGACCAGGACCCTTAGCAGCATCTGATTGGACTTGCCTCAATCTGGTCAGGTAAAATCCTCATCTGGACACTTACCTAGTGAGACACGGGGCACAATAGCCATCAGGTTCGTGTTCTAGCCACACCCGAGTCCATAAACTTCCAAGGAACTTCCAAGATGTGTCTTTTGTAGCATCAGAGGATTTAGAGTTAGAAGAGCCTGGGTGGGTCCTTAACCTTTTTCTTTATTTCATGGACCTTTTGGGAAGCCTAGGGGAGGCTTATGGACCCCACCTCAGGACCGTAGTTTTAAATGCATAAGATAAAATGCAGAGTTACAAAGGAAGTCAATTATATTGACATATAGTTATCGAAAAAATTTTTTAAAAATTGTTAAGTTCTTAGATCCCAGATTAAGAACTCCTGGTCTAGTCCAAGCCCTTCATTTTACAGATGAGGAAACTTTTCTTGAGGAAGGAAAGTAACCTACCTAAGGTTACAAAGGTAATGAAACAGTAAATGCTGTGTACTGTTTCTAAAAGGTCTGAACAAGACTGCAATCTGGGGACATATTGATTCACAGCCTCAAAAGGTTTCATCATATTCTTTTTTTTTTTTTGCTTTTTTTTTGGAGGGCAATTGGGGTTAAGTAACTTGCCAAAGGTCATATGGCTAGGGTTTTTTTTTGTTTGTTTGTTTGTGTGTGCGTTAAGTGTCTGAGGCCAGATCCAAACTCAGGTCCTTCTGACTCCAGGGCTGACAGCTCTACTCACTGCACCACCTAGCCGCTCCGGTTTCATCATATTCTAAACAAATTGAAATCTAATTTTTAAAATACATGATGATACTACATCTACCTAAAATAATCAGTTTTGATAATCACTCATTTTTATATTGCCTTATGGTTTACAAAAGAGGTATTGTGGCTATTATTGTTCTTATTTTACAGATGGGGAAACCAAGACCTAGAAATATTAAATGATTTGCTAATAGTCACAAATCTGTTGGTTTATAGGACTAGAATTCAAAGCCAAGGCCCATCCACTACCACATAGCACTACATTGTATTAGGTCTTTAAGTTCACTTGTAGCTCTAAAATTGTATAATTCTATGAAACCGATTATTTGGGGTTTTTTTTGGTTTTTGCTTTTTGGAGGGGGGAAGGTAGGGCAATTGGGTTTAAGTGACTTGCCCAAGGTCACACAGCTAGTTTTGTGTTAAGTATCTGGGGTCAAATTTGAACTCAGGTCCTCCTGACTCCAGAGCCAGTGCTCTATTTACTATGCCACCTAGCCACCCCCATATGAAACTGATTATGCATAAATCCTATTCTAATGGCTCTTCGTGATGAGGAGGTGACTCTGGATACTCAAGGCTATGTCAGCAGAGCATAAATTGTGATAGGTTCTATCATTCCAGAAAAACTTTGAGTACTTACCCAACCACAGGTGAGGTCTGCTTTCCAAAGACCTGCCTATATCTGTACAGAAAGGAGAGATTCATCACCTGTAAACCAAGTGCTTCATAAAAATGAATTATTTGGCAATGACAACTCACAAAATAAGGAAAAATTCAAAATGGACCTCAGTCCTGCTTTTGTAATGATGGTGGGAGAAAGGCAGGAAAGGGGAGAGCGGGTGGCAAAGAATTACAGAATCTTTAGACTGTCTAGAAACATTAACTTAACTTGTTATTTTCAGTGTGAGATAATTGTCTAATGACCAGTGAAGGGGCACACTAGAGGAACTGAATCATATTAATCCTGATATTCTTGCTATAAATTAAATAAGAAGCTGAAAGGAAATTGTAATTAAATGGAAAGATGGCTCATGATCTTACTCTTAGAGAAGAAAAATAAAGAAATTTGTAGAGTTGGTTTTCTCATGGGTCCAAAGATAATGAGAAATAGAATTTCATAGGATATTTGGTCGTTTTGTATTATAATTGCTCATCCTATATATTTGCAAAAAGTCTACCCTGAAGATTACCATGGCCTGTGGGTCAACATCTGTTGAAGAGCATGAGGAGGTAGAAAAATTCTGAGGAACCAAATCAGACATCCAAATTAAACTAATATATGCTTTAATATTGGTAAGTGGGAACAGTGGAAATAAGAGGGAAAAGTTGAAAATATGAAAAACATTCCTCAAGATAAAGGAATGAGAGAGTCTTCTACAAAGACTTTCAGAATAACCAGAAACTTCACACCTTTCTTCAAAAAGCTCTAGAGGCATTGGACATGATGAGCACCAAACATACAAAAATGGAAATGAAATACATTCAAATGGACAAGAAATGACTGGTTACCACTGTTGGATTCATTTACCAATCGATTTCCTTTCAGGCAGACCTTTGATTTCTTAGAGCTCAATATCAACATCAAATAAGAACAAAGACCAAAATGAGATGATATGACATGTAATAATGGCCACTCCAACCTGTCTTAGTAAAATAAACTGTTGACACTGAAAAATGGGAAATATGTAAAAGAACAGGCACTGACCGAGACCTATCACCATTTCTTAAAGATATTCTACTGATATAAATCAGTTGTCACAATAGGTAGACCTAAAGAGCCTAGAAGCTAGCAACGACTTATTTTCTTGACCAGAAAAAAAGAGGTATAGAAGCCAAGGATGGTGTTGATTTAGAACAGAAAATTTTTTAAAATAAAACTTTACAAAGGAGGATGGAAGATAATGGGTAGTATTTCCTCATAAAACAGGGAGAAGCAGGGAAGAGAAAAGATAAATTAAAAGAAAGCTTAGCAAGAAACTGCTTAAGTCAAAGAATTTAAGGATAAAGCTGAAAGGAAGATAAAAGACAAAAAATGGAAATATATATTTTCCATGAATTATTTCCTCTATCAATGAAAAAGGAAAGATTACATTTGTTTTCTAATATCCCTGTCCTCAATCTGATATATGAAGAAGTGGCACTAAAGAAAAGAAAACCTTTTTAAATATCAATATTTCCTATGATGTCACATGTCATGCAATACCATAGTCTAAAGAATTAAAGTTGTGGATCACCCAAAGGGCAATAAAAAGACACATAGCACACTCAAGAAGGCCATGACCTTATTAACAGTGATGAGCTATATAGGAGAAGCAGCATAAAGGCTCCAGTAGATACCTGATTGAAACTACAGTCAGTTGGTCATATCATGAGGGAGAATGCATATGTCAAAATATCTTAAGGCAATCCTTGGCTTATCGGTTAAAACACCTGTGGAGGATTTGGGGGAGGAAGAGTTGCACATGATCATGAGGTGATCAGCCTTATTAGAGAAACTACCCCTATAGATGAGATCACAGGGGAACTGAAGGGTAAAACTGAATTGATTCCCCATTGTGGATATGAGGGGGAAAAAAGATTCAGAAAGGTTATGTGAATTGGCCAATGTGGATGTGGCCATGGCCTATGGGGGTGGGTGGTGTCAGGATAAAGGGAAGTATGGAATGTGGATGAGCTGGTAAATCTCACCCCAAAGAAGGCTTCTGCCCTAAAAGGGTAAAATACCATTTCAAGTATCTCACCTACTTCTTATCTCAATCCCAGTCATTTTCTACAAAGTTCCTTTATTCCCTCTCCACCTCTCCTTCCTCCAGGACACTTTGTGGAGGAGAATGGCTCACAGGGTTTCGTAATAGTCCTTGGACCCTGGGGCACCTTCTCTCTGCTCAGAGATAAGTTGCCTCCCACTTTACCGGTTGGGAGATGAGCAGAATGGGTAACAATGCCACCAAAGTCCTGCTATATGTCCTTGGTGTCGATGAGGTGCATGGCTATCCTCCAGGCAGATAAATCTTTTTGCTGTCCTCTTGTTATGATCAGTTAGAACTAACCGTCGGCTATTGAGTGCTTGGGGGCACCTTTCCTCCCTGGAAAAAGCCTTTCCACATATATAGTCTCCATCCCTTGCCCTGGCTAGCTTTGCTAGGTCATTGTCCTGTCCTTTCCCCAGGTTCCCAATTGGGGCAGGGGTGAAAGTTGTATTCATCCCTCTCAGCATCTGATTGTCCTTTCAACTCATCTCTGCCCCAGCCCACCCAATCCTGGGCTTCTTGTTGCTAAGTTCATTTCTCTTATCTCCTTTGAAAGTTTTTATGTCTCCATTAAAATTCTTTCCTGGTACCTCATTAGAATATGGAAGCTACTACAGTATCTCCAAGTTGGAAGGGACTTCAAGAGCCATCCCACTTATGGTTAATCTGATTCCATTCTAACACATACTGGACAAGTACTCTTAAAATCCTTTGTTTGGTTCAAAGCTATTCAAACACCACTTTATACATGCAGACTTTCCTGATTCTCCCTCCCCACCCCTCCAAATTAATTTGTATGTACTTAAGTACATGTAGTCTCCCATGATGAGGGGGCAGGACTGTTTCATTTCTGTCTTTGTAACCTCAATGCATAGTACAGAACCTGGCACTAGGAGATGATTAATAACTGCTATTGATTGAATCATTCATTGATTGCTCCTCCAGTTTATGCTTAAGGACTTCCTCTGAGAGGGAATCTACTTCTTCCTGAGGGAAATCCATCCTTTTTTTGGATAGCATGATCAGGATAAAAGGTAATGCACGGGAGCAGGGGGGGGGGTACCTCTGCATCTGGGAGGCCAGGGTTCAAATCCTGCTTCTGGCATATACTGGCTATGAGACCTGGGGCCAGTTACTTAATGTCTCAATGCCCTAAGAGAACTCTCAGAGTCTGTAACCTGCAGATAAGGTATAGATCGTCATCTGTGGGCTGCACATGAATGACATGGGTCCCAACCAAGAGAAAATTGTTAGAAAGCTTTTCCTTTGATTCAAAAGCTGTGATTCCCACTCATTATTCCTACTCTGTCTTTTGGGACCAAGCAGAACAAATCTAACCCTTCTTCATGTGACAGCCCTCCCAGAAGATCTCTATCTCTGCCACTTCCTAATTGAGTGACCTTGGGGAAATTCCCACCTTCCCCTTCAAAACAAAAGACCCACACTCTCCAACACCCTCCCCCCCCCAAAAAAGCCATCATTGGTTTATTCCATTAAATTATTCCTAGCTAATAGCTCTTGGGGTCATAGGATAAAAGACTCAAAAGATTGAGGCTGGAAGTTTGTGCAATGAACCTCATTGGTATTCTAGTGAAATCTATGGACCTCTTTTCAGAACAAAAGTTTTAAATGAATAAAATTAAATACATAGAAATAAAAAGAAAGGCAATTATATTGAAATAGTTATCTAAAGATTTTTAAGCAAATTCATGGGCCCCAGGTTAGGAACCCCTGATTTGTTTCACCTGCCTAATTTAATATATAGGGAATTTGGGACCCAGAGAAGGGAGTTCAGTTGCTTAAGTTAACACTTAGAGTAAGTTGCAGAGGTGGGGGATTCCAACTTAGTCCCTTTCCATCTCTGCTCTTTTCCTCTACAGCTTCACGGAACATTATAGCTTAAGGAAACCTTGGCAATCACCTAGTGAGCCCCCACACCTACTAGACACAGAAACAAGCTGAGCCTCCAGGGGAGGAAAGTTATTTTTCCTCATACAGCAAGTTGACATCAAAGTCGATTGAAGCCAGTTTCCATAACTATCCAGTGCACTGCCTCCTCCAATTGCCTTTCCTATGTATAGTAGTGTCTCTCTTCCCCTTATCATTTTACATAGCAGACATTCTAACCCAGTGTCTCCAAATGTATTTTTTGATTGCATACCCCATTATCAATAAAAAATACAATATATGTATACACACTTATAAATTATATACATATACTTTATTGCATATATTAGATGCAATTAGGTGGTGGTGTGGTAGATAGAATTCTGAATCTGAACCTGGAGTCAAGAAGATGTGAGTTCAGATCTACCCTCAGATACTTCCTAATTGTATGACCCCAAGCAAGTCACTTAATCTCTGTCTGTCTCAGTTTCCCCATCTATACCATGATGATAATTACATATACCTCCCAGGTTGTTGTGAGGATAGAATGAGAATATATTTGTAAAGCTCTTTGAAAAATCTTAGAGCTATATAAATACTATTTTTATTGTTATGTCTTGTACATTATAAAACATATGATAAAGCATATAAAGCATATTATAAAACATATGCACAAATAGAAAAAAAATTTTTTTTTGCTTTTTGGAGGGCAATTGGGGTTAAGTAACTTGCCCAAGGTCACACGGCTAGGTTTTTGTTTGTGTGTGCATTATGTCTGAGGTCGGATCCAAACTCATGTCCTTCTGACTCCAGGGCCAACCCTCTACTCACTTCGCCACCTAGCCGCCCCATGAAGTAAAGATGTTTTTTGGTTGTTTGTTTTATTTTGTTTTTTTTAAAGCAATTGGGGTTAAGTAACTTGCTCAAGATTACACGGCTAGTCATTATTTGTGTGTGGGTGCTAATTTTCTGAGGCCGGTTTCGATCCCAGGTCATCCCAACTCCAAGGCCGGCGCTCTTACTCACTGCGCCACCTAGCCGCCCCTACAAATAGAAATTTTTAATGAGATAAAGATGTAGTAAATAATATTTCTTCAGTCAAAGGGTGTTTTAGTATTATTTTATCTCAGTCTGCCTTCCTGCCTTCTTTGGATTTGGGGGTCTGAAACATTTAAGCTGTTGGACTATTATCTATCCCCTTTGTTAGAAGCATCTCCATTTACCAGCAGGTCTAAACTCAGTCAAATGATCCACAGTTTGTTGAAGGATGAATTTCTTTTTTTATACTGAGTATCTTTATTATTACTATTATTATTATTATAGCATTTATTAAATTTCTTTTTAAATTTTTAAAATTTATTTTTATTTATTATTTATTTTTAAATTTATTTTTTGACATTCATTTCCACAATATTTTAAGTTATAAATTTTCTCCCAGTCTTTCCCCTACCCCACCCCAAGATAGTGATCCTACTGAATACCCCTTCCCCAATCTACTCTCTCTTATATCCTCCCCCATTCCCCTTCTAACTTTCTAGTAGGGCAAGATGGGTTTCTATACACCTGTGCCTGTATAGCTTATTTCCCAGTTGCATGTAAAAAAACATTTTTTTTAAAGCAATTGGGGTTAAGTAACTTGCTCAAGGTTACACAGCTAGTCATTATTTATGTGTGGGTGCTCATTTTCTGAGGCCAGATTTGATCTCGGGTCATCCCAACTCCGAGGCTGGCGCTCTTACTCACTGTACCACCTAGCCGCCCCTTTAGGGCAATTGGGGTTAAGTAACTTGCCCAAGGTTACACGGCTAGGTTTTTTTGTTTGTGTGGATTAAGTGTCTGAGGCCGGCTCCAAAAAACCATTTTTTAAACATTTCTTTTTAACTTTGATTTTCGGATTATTTCCCTTCTTCCCTGCTCACTCACCCCCACTGGGAAGATAAGCAATTCAACATAGGGTGTACATGTGTACAAAATTCAATGAGAGTAAGGTTAAGCTATTACCTTTCACCTTCCTGCTCTTTCCCTCCATTGCAACAGTTTTCTCTTGCCTCTTTTATATGAGATAATTTACCCTATTCTATCTCTCCCTTTTTCTTTCACTATATTCCTCTCTAACCTCTTAATTTTATTTTTTAGATATGATCCCTTCCTATTCAACTGATCCCGTGCCCTCTATGTATACATATACACACATATACATACACTTAGATATGTATTTATACACATGTACTCTCCTATACATTCATATATGTGTATGTATACATATAAATACATATATTCCCTTCAACTATCCTCATACTGAGGAAAATCTCATGAGTTACAATTATAGTTTTTCCATGTAGGAATGTAAAGAGTTCAACATTAATAAGTTCCTTGTGATTTCTTTTACTTGTTTACCTTCTCATGTTTCTCTTGCTTCTTGCATTTGAAAGTCAAATTTTCTGTTCAGCTCTGTTTTTTTCACCAAGAATACTTGAAAGTCCTCTATTTCATTGAATGACCATATTTTCCCCTGAAGCATTATACTCAGTTTTGCTGGGTAGGTGATTCTTGGTTTCAGTCTTAGCTCCTTTGACCTCTGGAATATCATATTCCAAGCCCTTTGATCCCTTAGTGTAGAAGCTGCTAGATCTTCTGTTATCCTGATTGTGTTTCTACAATACTCAAATTGTTTCTTCTTGATAGCTTATAATATTTTCTCCTTGACCTGGGAACTCTGGAATTTGGCTATGATATTCCTAGGAGTTTTCTTTTGGGTATCTTTCTCAAGAGGCAATCAGTGAATTCTTTCAATTTCTATTTTGCCCTCTGGTTCTAGAATATCAGGGCAATTTTGCTTGAGAATTTCATGAAAGATGGTGTCTACGCTTTTTTTTTTTATCAAGGCTTTCAGATAGTCCAATAATTTTTAAATTATCTCTCCTGAATCTATTTTCCAAGTCAGTGATTTTTCCAATGAGATATTTCATATTGCCTTCTATTTTTTCATGTGTTTGGATCTGTTTTATAGTATCTTGATTTCTCATAAAGTCATTAGCTTCCATTTGCTCCAATCTAATTTTTTTTTTCTTTTTGGAGGGCAAATGGGGTTAAGTAACTTGCCCAAGGTCACACGGGTTTTGTCTGTGTGTGCGTTAAGTGTCTGAGGTTGGATCCGAACTCAGGTCCTTCTGACTCCAGGGCCAACGCTCTATTCACTGCGCCACCTAGCCACCCTTGCTCCAATCTAATTTTGAAGGAATTATTCTCTTCAGTGAATTTTTAAAATTCCTTTTCCATCTGGCAAATTTGGCTTTTTAAAGCATTCTTCTCCTCATTGGTTTTTTGGGCCTCTTTTGCCATTTGAGTTAGTCTATTTTTTAAGGTGTTATTTTCTTCAGTCAGGTTGTTGACTTGCTTTTCATGATTTTCTTGCATCATTCTCATTTCCCTTCCCAATTTTTCCTCCACTTCTCTTACTTGATTTTCAAAATCCTTCTTGAGGTTCTCCATGGCCTGTAACCAATTCATATTTTTCTTGGAAGCTTTTGATGCATGAGTTTTGACTTTTTTGACTTTTTCTGGTTCCATGTTTTGATCCTTTTTGTCCCCCCAAAATGATTCTATGGTCTGATTGCCCTTCATCTGCTTGCTCATCTTGCCAGCCAATTACTTGACTTTTGAGCTCCTTGCCATGGTAGAACTCTGCTTCCAGAGTGAAGAGAGCTGTGTCTCAAATGGCTGGGGTTTTCACAAATGTTGTCAGAGGTCTGAGGAGGGCACCCTCTCCACAGCCCCCACAAGCTCTGGCACACTAGCCTTACATCCCAGGACCACCACCCAAGACAGGGATCCAGATCCAAGCAGGTCAAAGCAAGAGCAGTTACCTTCTGAAAGGTCACTTGGTTCTGCTACGATCTGCAGGCTAGGAGCTCTAGAGGCAGCCATGTGGCAGCAGCTGCAGCCACCATGCCTCTACCACCTCTCGCCCTGGGGCCAGGGGCCAGACTGTGCTCTTCTCTCACTCATTTCCAACAGAGTTCCCCACTGACCTTTTACCTTTTCTTTGGTGTTTATGAGTTGAGAAGTCCGGGAACTGCCACAGCTGCTGCTGATTCACTCTCCTGAAGTCTGCCCAGGCCAGTCTAGGCCACTAGTGGGTGCCCTGGGTCTCAGACCCCGTGGCTCAGCTCCCAGCTGGTACAATAGATCCTTCCTGTAGGCCTGCCAGTCTGCCTTCAGTGGGAGATTTGTTTCTCTCTATCATATTGTGGATTCTGTAGCCCTAAAGTTTGTTTAGAGTCATATTTTACAGGTATCTGAGGTGGTTGGAGTGGGAGCTCAGATGAATTCCTCCTTTTACTCAGCCATCTTGGCTCTACCCCAAAGAATGGGTTTCTTACAAGCCTCTAAGGCACATGGTTCTCTAAAACATATAGTCCATTTTTACCTATGGGCACTGGACAGCTGGAGGTCATCTCAGAGACTGGAACCACTAATGTGCCCAGACCCTTTCCATCTTCCATTTTCTTTAGTTTCACCTGTGGAGGATCCAGAGGTAGCTGACTAACTAGACATCCATATTTAGCCATAAATATGGTGGCTATATGATCCTGGAAAGCCCCTTAACCCTGTTAGCCTCAGTTTCCTCATCTGTAAAATGATCTGGAGAAGGAAATGGCAAACCACCCCATTGTCTTTGCCAAGAAAACCCCAAAGGGCATCATAAAGAGTCAGACACAACAGAAACAGCTGAACAACAACAATTGCAGCAGTTAGTCCTTGATGGCCTCAGGCCAGTGACTCACACAGCCCATTTAGAGTCTCAAGATCTGTCAAGGAGTTGAAATTTTAGAATCCCACTCTTTTTAGTCTGCAAAAAAAAAAAAAAACCCTATGAGGTTTTGCCTACAGAGCTAAACAGGATGCTGAAAACGTATCCCCTTCTTATTTTTTATCTTCATTTTTCAGTTTTCCTTATATCTTTATATCCATATGAGTTAAAGACAATCTTTCTTATGGAATAATTTCCCCTTTCATTGTTATCTTCTTTATTGGTTTGTAAATCATTATCCTCTGACATTGAAAGATATTCATTACCTGGCCCCTTTCCAACTTTATTATACTTCCTTTCACACTCTCTTTGGTTCAGCCAAACTAGCTTTCTTTCTGCCCATCATTTAGTCAACTGACAAACGAGAATTTATTAACCACTTACCAGCTCTGCACTGAGAACTGGGAATTTAGAGAAAAGCAGAACCCTGACCTCAAGGAGCTCACATGCCAGTGGAAGAGAGAGCATACAAATAACTAAGATCATGGGAGATAGTCTGAGGGCAGGCACTAACCATGGGCAGAAGCAGTGGGTTAAGGAAAGGCTTCTTGAGGGAGGTGAGAGTGGAGACTTAAGGAAGCCAGAAGCTAAAGTGAGAAAGAGGATCCAAGACCTGGGGAACACAGTTGGGAGACTGAATGTCATATGAGAAGCAGCCAGAAGGCCACTGTCACTAGATCATTCTTCATACGTGCTACTCTACCCCCATCTGCACATCTTTGCTGCCCCCGCCCACTGCTCTAAATTAGAGCTCTTTAGAGACAATATTTTTGGTCATATTTTAAAAAGGTAATTTTCATGCCTATTCTTTTAAGGCTTTTTTGTTTCTGGTGTATATGTGTGTGTGTGTCTGTCTGTGTATGTGTGCATATGTGTATATGTGTGTGTTTTAATATTAATGTATTTTGTAAAAAAAACTTTTTCTGTTTCTACTAAAATAATAATGTCCTTTGTTTTGTTGTTTAAATGATTACTTATGCTAATTGTTTTCCTAATGTTAAACAATTCTTCATCCCTGATATTAATTCAACTTGGCAAAAGTGAATTATTATCAGAATATATTGTTGTAATCTTTTTTTTGCTGAGATTTTATTTAAATCTTTTGTATCAATACTGGTGAAATGGTTTATAGTTCTTTTTTTGTGTTTTATTTCTCTATGGTTTGAGTATGAGGGCCATATTTCTCTCTTAAAAGAAGTTAGGTAGGGGCACCTAGGTGGTGCAGTGAATAAAGCCCTGGCCCTGGAGTCAGGAGGACCTGAGTTCAAATCTGGCCTCAGACACTTAACACAAAAAACTAGCCGAGCCGTGTGACTTTGGGCAAGTCAACCCCAATTGTCCTCCAAAAAAAAAGTTAGGTAGAGTGCCTTCTTTCTCTATTTTTGAAAATAATTTTCATAGCATAATTGTAAAACTGTAATAGATACTTTTGCTTTTACATATTTATTTCTTATATAACCTTTATTCCAGCCTTTCCTACCTAACAAGTCTTTGATAATAATAGACAAAAGGAGGAGAGAGAGAGAGAGAGAGAGAGGAAGAGGAGAAGGAAGGAAGGAAAGAAGGAAGGAAGGAAGGAAGGAAGGAAGGAAGGAAGGAAGGAAGGAAGGAAGAAAGGAAGAAAGGAAGAAAAGTAGTTCAGCAAAACACCAACTAACATAAAATACATCTAATAGTACACGTGCCATTCCATATCCTCAGTCCCCCTCTCCTCCAACAAAAGAAAGCACTTATATTTTCTCTTTTATTATCTTATGCCAAGATTGGTCATTATAATTCTACATCTTTCCATTTCATTTCATTGATACTTTCATTTACATTGTTATAGTCATGTTTATGTTATCTTCCTTGGTTCTAATTGTACATCAGTCTATATCAGTTTTTAGTCAATTATCAATAAGCATTTAAGCATCTACTGTCAGCATTGTATTCTCATGTTTTTTCTTGAAATCCTTATTTTTTCATTTTTATGATACACTAATATTACATTACATACATGTGCAACAATTTGTTTAGCCACTCCCCTATCAATGGACAATCATTTTTTTATAGTTTTTAGTTACTAAAAGTAGAATGTTATTAATATTTCAGTATGTACTGGACCTTTCTTTTATTTTTTTTGCATTTTGGGGTATATGCCTAGAAATGGGATCTCTAGACCAATAGTGTTAACATTTGTCAGTTTTTTTTTTGTTTTTCCTTAAATAAATCTAAATTGTTTTCCTGTGTGACTGGACCAATTCATGGCTTACACCAATGGTCTATTAGTATAGTTGTCTTACCACAGCCACCTTTAACACTGGCTATTTCTGCATTAGCTTTGTGTTTATATAGCTTTGCCAGTCTACTCGTATATTTGGAGCAGCACTATATGATAGATACCACACTTCCTCCTCATCTTAGCCTCCTGCCTTCTCTGGATTCCTTCAAGGTTCGATAAATCCTGCCTTTTCAAAAAGCCTTTCCTAGGCCTTCCTGATGTGAGCACCTTCCATCAGAGATTAGTTCCCATTACACACACACACGCACATCTATATTTTTCCAACTATATAGAAAAAGATATAACCATATATATATGCTAATATCTATATTTATCTAACTATATGTACACATGTATGTCTATATTTTTCAACTATATAGAAAAAGATACAACTGTATAGATAGATATGAGAATTTATACACACCCATCTATATTTTTTCAACTACATAATAAAAGATATAACTATATAGATAGATATGCCAATATCTATATCTACCTACACACACACACACACACACACACACACACACCTTTTTTTCCCCTTGTTTCTCCCTAGTTATTGTAGGCTCTCCTCACCATTAGATTATAAGCATCTGGAGATCAGCAACTGCCTTTTACATTTCTTTTCATCTACAGTGCTTTGTTAAGTACCTGGCACATAGTAGGCACTTAAATGCTGATTGGCTGAATGCCATAAATACTTCCATTTTATCCAAGGTACATCTTTTAACATTGATGATTAGGTTTGGACAATCTCCTATCTATGGAAATTTCTGTAGTGGCATCCTTTAGTTTCCCCTCTAGGGGTGGGACTCCCCATCAACTTCCAGCACCACAGTCCTTCCCCTTCATGACTTTTATCCTATTCACCCACAGCATTAGAAGATACAATCCCTTCATTGTTCACGTATGGACTTAGAGGGAGTGAATCTCCAATTCCACTTTATTTGTTATCTCCCTCTCCCCTTTCATTGGATTTTTCACTGTTGTGCCACATGATGTACTGATTGATTTATAGGGTAGTTACAGGGTTTTGTGCATTGATCATTAAATTCTCCTTAAAGCTGTAGCCCCTCTGATGTTTTTGTTCCTTGACAATCTTTTTTTTTTTTTTTTGCTTTTTGGAGGGCAGTTGGGGAATCTTTTTTTTTTAATTTTACTGTTCTGTATCTTTTTAAAAATATTTTTAAACAGCTTATAAAAATGAGAAAAATTGGGGCGGCTAGGTGGCGCAGTGAGTAGAGCATCGGCCCTGGAGTCAGAAGGACCTGAGTTCAGATCCGACCTCAGACACTTAATGCACACAAACAAAAACCTAGCCGTGTGACCTTGGGCAAGTTACTTAACCCCAGTTGCCCTCCAAAAAAGCAAAAAAAAAAAAAAATGAAAAAAATTATTTCATTTCCAGACAGATTTGTAGTCTTTTCTAGATAATTTCACTACCTACAAGGTGGTAAGTGAGCAACAAGGTGGTACAGTGGATAGAGCACCAGGCTTGGAATCAGGAAAACTTATCTTCATGAGTTCAAATCTGGTCTCAGACACTTACTAGCTGTGTGATCCTAAACAAGTCACTTAACCCTGTTTGCCTCAATTCCTCAGCCACAAAATGAGCTGGAGAAAGAAATGGCAAATCACTTCAGTATATCTGCCAAGAAGACACCAAATGGGATCATGGAGAGTTGGACATAACTGAAAAATGACTTAACAACAAACCTTTCTTGTGTTTTTATCATCTGAGATGTCTATAATTTTTATATTCTTCTTATCCCTTTTTTCCTTTTAATTCCTGTGTGTTCAACTATTTTCTCTATGCAGATGATTCACAGATCTATATATCCAGCCTTAGTTTCTCTCCTGAATTACAGTTACACAACACCACTGGTCTTTTGTATATCTTGCACTGAATATATTCCAAGGGCATCTCAAACTCAACATGTCCAAAATAGAATTCATTATTTCTACCCTATTTCTACCACCCAAAAAACTCCACCATTCCTTCTTCCAAACTTCCCTGTTACTCTCAAGGGCACCACCCTCCTCCCAATCACCCAGGCCAGAAACCTCGATTACTCACATATCCAATTTATTGCCAAATCTTGTCATTTCTACCTTCACAATATCTCTCACAATAAGTCCATTTCTCTCTATTTATGCAGCCACAGTGCTAGATTGAGCCCTTATCACCTTCCACAAAATTACTGTAATGGTCCTGCCTCAGGTCTCTCCCAAATCCATTCCATCCCCCACTCAGACTTTTTTTTTAAACATAGCTCTGACCATATTCTATTCCTCTACCTCCTATACTACCACCACCACCACCCCATCACCGGATAAACTTCAGTGGCTCCTTATGGTTTCCAAGATAAAATAGCCTGACCACTTCCCACCTCTCTAGTCTTTGTTATGCTTTGCTCTCCCTTATGAACTCAACAATCCAGCTATACTGGCCTACCTGCAGACCCTCCCTAATGATGCCCCATCTCCTGTCTCCCTGCCTTTTCAGTGGTTGGCCCTCGCGTGGAATGTTCTGTTCTCTTATCTCCACTATTTCTTAGATTCCCTGACTTCCTTCAAATCTCAGTTTGAATGCTGTATTCTGCAGGAGGCCATTCCATACCCCTTAATGATAACATATTTCCCTTCCATATTGCCTTCCATCTACCTTGTATATATTTGGGATGAATCTACTACCTGTTTTCTCCCCCATTATAATACATGCCCCTTGAAGGCAAAGACTGCTTTTGCCATTCTTAGTATCCCTAGTGATTAGCATAGTATGTGACTCATGGTAAATACTTAATGGTTGTTGATTGACTGACTACCACAAATGACTCTTTTATTGGAGCTATTTCCTTTTAAATTGATGTTTGGGCTCATGATTGGGGGACATATCACACCAGGGTGCAGCTTGTGGTCCTTGGCTCTTTTTAAAATATCCTATTTTATACAAGCCACTCCCCGATTGATAAACAGTCAAAGGATATGAATTCTTTCTCAGAAAATTATTTCTCAGAAAAGTTCTCAGAAGATGAAATTAAAGATAACTATAAGCATATGAAAAATGTTCTAAATCACTATTGATTAGAGAAATGCAAATCAAAACAACTCTGAGGTACCACATCTCACCAGCCAGATTGGCTAAGATGACAAAACAGGAAAATGATCAATGCTGGAGAGGATGTGGAAAAATTGCAACACTAATGCATTGTTGGTGAAGTTGTGAACTGATCCAACCATTCTGGAGAGCAATCAGGAACTATGCCCAAAGGGCTATAAATAAGTGTATACCCTTAGACCCAGCAACAGCACTTCCAGGGCTATATCCCAAAGAGATTAGAGAAGTGGGAGGAGGACCCGTATGTGCAAAAATATTTATAGCAGCTCTTTTTGTGGTGGCAAAAAAATGGAAATCAAGGGGATGCCCATCAATTGGGGAATGGATGAACAAGTTGTAGTATATGAATGTAATAGAATACTACTGTGCTATAAGAAACAAGGAGCAGACAAACTTCATAACCTGAAGAGATTTATATAAATTGATGCTGAGCAAAAAGAGCAGAACCAGGAGAAATCTGTACACAATCACAGACACAATGTATATATGATGACTAACTTCAATAGACTGGGCTCCTCTCATCAATGTAAGGTTATAAGACAACTCCAAAAGATTCATGATCAAAAGAGATATCCACATCCAGCGGAAGAGATGCAGAGTCTGAATGCAGATTGAAACAAATAAAAAATAAAATAAAATAAAATATCCTATTCCAACATGTGTGTATATATGGATTTGTGTGTGTAATAGTAGAGAGCTGGGTCAGATTCTTCTTATGGCTGTGCTTTAAGAAACAAGGGATAGAGGCAATCACAAAAGATAAAATAAAAACTATATGAAATTGCAAAGCACTTTCCACAAACAAAATTTTTAAAAGGGATCAAATACCATTGATAGGTTTCTTATATCACAGATAGAGATATAGACATAGACATAGATATAGATGACATAAACATAGATAAAATTAACACAAATTTATAAAAACAAGAGCTATTCCCCAAAGATGAGTGGTCAGAGGATATGAACAAATGGTTCCCAAAAGGAAAATTGTAAAATATTAACAATTGTAATAAGGATTGACTCAAGTAACTAATGATAAGGGAAATGCAAATCAAAACTCTGAAGTTTTACTTCATATTTAGCACATTGGTAAAGAAAACCAAGATAGGAATCATCAATATTGAAGGGACTATGGAAAGAGAGGTATACTAATTACATGTTAGGTGTATTCTAGGACCTCATCATTTAACTGCTACTTTTGTCTCCAATGTTACTAATGATCTCTTAATTCTAACATTTATTAAGGTCCTATAATGTGCCAGGCACTATGCTAAGTGCTAGGGGTACAATTAATAATAATTTTTTTTAAAAGCAGCCCCTATTCTCAAGGAAGTTACAATCTAAAGGGGAGAGACAACTTAGGAAAGGAAGCAGGAATGGGGGGACAGGACACCAAGGGGTACCCAACATTGGGGCATCTTGTCTGGTGAAATTGAAACCAGAGAGGGCAGCAGATACAGAGTGGAGAGATCTGAGTCTAATTTTTGCCTTCTATAAAGGAAAACATTGGGAGGAATTTGGTACTCTGCCCTTTAGATCTCCAATCAGAAAGAGAGGAGGCTGAGGGAGGTGGAGTCAGTCAAGTCTTAAGTTAGCACTGTGTGGCAAGATTAGAAGTAATGGGCTTATCCTTGGAGGGGTATCTTGTTCCATGGAGTTGAAACCAGGCAGGGCAGCAGGTGCAAAGTGGAGCACCAATTCTCTTGGCCTTTTATCAGTCCTTATTGACCTCTCGGCAGCCTTTGATCACCCTCTTCTCCTTGATACTCACTTCTCTCTAGGTTCTTCTCCTACCTATCAGACCACTCCTCAGTCTTCTTTGCTGAATCCTCATTCAGGTCACAACTGCTAACCATGGCCACCCCACAGTCCTCTGTCCTGGCCCCTGTTGTCTTCCCCTTCTATATTATTTCACTTGGTAATTTCATCAGTTCCCATGGATTCAATTATCATTTCTATGCTAATGATTATCAGATCTATATATCCTGCCCTAATCTCTCTCCTGACCTCCAATCTCATCTCTTCAACCAGCTAGTAGACAGTCGTGTAGACATCTTAAGCTTACATCCAAAACAGAACTGATTATCTTTTGCCCCAAACTCTCCCCTCTTTATAACTTCTCTATTACTGTTGATGATACCGCCATCCTCCCTGTCACCCAGGCTCTCAAGCTATGTGTCATCTTCAACTCCTCACAGTCTCCTACTTCCCATATCCAATCAGTTGCCAAGGCCAGTTAATTTTATTTTTGTGATATCTCTCACATGTATCCACTTCTCTCTTCTGACGCTGTCACCACTCTGGTTCAGAGTCTCATCACCACACACTTAGTCTCTTACAATAGGCTGCTGGTAGGTCTGCCTGCCACAAGTCTTTCTCAACTCCAATCTATCCTCCATTCAACTGCCAAAGTGATTTTTCCTAAATGACAGATCTGACTATTTCATTGCCTTACTTGATAAACTCCAGTCAGTGACTCTCTGTCACTTCTAGTATCAAATATGAAATCCTCTTTCTGGCATTCAAAACCCTTCATAACCTACCCCACCTCTTACATTGTATACTCTGTGATCCAGAGACACTGGCCTTCTTGCTATCACTCCAAGATACTCCATGTCCCAACTCCAAGCATTTTCTTTCTTTCTTTCTTTCTTTTTTTTTGCTTTTTGGAGGGCAATAGGGGTTAAGTGACTTGCCACTTAAGTGCGGCTCGGCTAGTTTTTTGTGTTAAGTGTCTGAGGCTGGATCCAAACTCAGGTCCTTCTGACTCCAGGGTCAGCACTCTACTCACTGTGCCACCTAGCCGCCCCATCAACTCTAAGCATTTTCAATGGCTGTATCTATACTTAGAAATTTCTCTCTCTTTATGTTCACCTCCTAGAAATAAAGTAGATACTCATTAATTAGGGAATGTCCAAATTGTGGTACGTGGATATAATGGAATATTATTGCATTATTTTAAAAATGGGTGTGAATCAAATTTAAAATTAAAAAGCATGGAAAGACTTACATAGACTGATGCAGAAAGAAGGAAGCAGGACTAGGAAAATAACATGTACACAAAACTACAACATAAATGGAAAGAACAAACAAAAAAAAATGAATGATGTGTGATTATCCTTATGAAACTTTTCCCTAGAGAAGAAATGAGAAAGTAAATCATTTTTTTGTCAAGGGTGTGGGACTCCAGAACATTGCATACATGGTCAGATTTGGCTATTATCCTAGTTAGTTTGCTGATTCACTTTTTTTGGTTTCCTTTTCTCTTCTCTTCTCTTCTCTTCTCTTCTCTTCTCTTCTTTCTCTCTCTCTCTCTCTCTCTCTCTCTCTCTCTCTCTCTCTCTCTCTCTCTCTTTCTCTCTCTCTCCCCCAGAAATGAAGGTTATTTTTTAAAAGATTCATTAAGATTACTTTAAAGGGAATATCCCATTCTATTCCTTCCTCCAGTTTCTTGTGACTGCAGAATAGTCTTAGGATGTTTCAATTTGCATTCTTTCTTATTTGTAGGCCTTTCTGTTAGTTGCTTGCAAGATGTTATTGAAATTTTGAAATGTAATTACTATAGTGTAATCACTATACCTTGGAGTTCAAAGGATATAATTATTTTTTGCTTTTGGCTATCTATGGATTCAGTCGGTGCTTTGTTATCTTTATTTAAGACTCCTGGCAATGTTCCTATATTATTTACTATAGGAGGGCATTAAAATCTTTTAATTTGTCACGTTCTTCTGGGACATCTATGATTTTTAAATGTGTTTATTCATTCTTACATGCACTTATAATCCATTCTTTCCTTTATTCCCCTGCTCACTGAATCAAAGAGAAAGAGAAAACCCTTGTCATAAACGTTTATGCATAGTCCAATAAGCAAATCTCTACATTGACCATGCCCCAAAATATGTCTTTCTCACCTTAAGTTCATTACCTCTCTGGCAAGAGGTGAATAGTGTGTTTCATATTCAGTTTCCTGAATTGATCAGAGTTCCAAAATCTTTCAAAGTTGTTTTTCTCTTTCTTTGAAACATTGTTCAACAGTATTGTCTGTATAAAGTGTTCTCTTAGTTCTAGTCATTTGCTCTGCATCATTTCATAGGGATCTTCTCAGTTTTCTCTGAAACATTTTTATGGCAAAATAATATTCCATTACATTCACATGTAATAATTTGTTTAGCCATTCCTTAATAGGAGCCAGGTAGCTACTGCCTCAGCCAAACCCTGAAGCATAAGCCTGAAAGTTTGCTTGTACTCACTATGCCCAATGTTCAGTGTTTTGAGAGTGGAGCTACTGAATAGGGTAAAATTAAGATGTTGATTTCTCTGATGCTTTAGTCTCTCTCTCTCTCTCTCTCTCTCTCTCTCTCTCTCTCTCTCTCTCTCTCTCTCTCTCTCTCTCTCTCCCCCCCACCCTCTCTCTGTCACACACACACACACACACACACACACACACACACACTTACTTTCTTTTTTCCTTCCTCCCTTTCTTTCATTTTTTTCCTTTTCTCTTTTTTTTTGGGTTTAAAGAGATTTACAGAAAACCACCCCACTGTCTTGCTGATTATTTTCTATCTTTGGGTTTTTAAACGATCCATTCTTCCATTTATTTTCCTTTTATTGGGCAACTTGATTTGTTCACCTTTTGGTTTATACTTGTTAAGTTTGTGCTTTCCTCCACCTAACTTTTTTTCTTATTGTACCCCACTTACCTCATCCATTTTTCTTGCTGTCACACAACTGACTAAAAGGTTACAGAGAATACAAGATCTTACTACATTTAGTTTGTTGGCTATTAAAAAATATGATTCAGAAGAGCAACATGATGCCTTAAGTGCTCCCTTTCAACAAGATATCCACCATGTATATGTTAAGTTATAACATATCCCTTAGAATATGCATACAACTACAAAGATAACCTTGTTCAATTATCCTCTGAATGAAGTGAAAAACAGAACTCTCTCTGTTTTCTACTATCATGACAAATATCTTGCTTAGAGTCCAAAAGGATAAGGGATAATAATGTTCTGGTTGTACAAAACCCTAGAACACTGAAAGGCCTACGAAATAAGATTCATAGTCACTCAAAAATGTCAGAAGACTTTTCACTCAGGAAAAACCAAGTGGGTGGATGCAGCTGGGTGGATGGCCTGTCCTTCGGTACACATATCTTAGACAGATACTCTCCAAAACCAATCATTTCTGATAGAGGCCTATTTCTACAAGTTCTCCAAAACTAAATAACCATGATGGTTGATCACCCCTACTCACAATTAAGCAACACCATCCCAAGATGTCTCATCCTCTTGCTATGTTTCAGTCCGGAGTTCAGATAGAGTTCAGGAGCAAAAATTCTTGTTATTAAATACCGACTCTGTTCTAGGCACTGTGTTAGATGGTAGAATACAAGGGTAATAAATCCATCAGAGATCTCCCAGAGTCTCTCCCAAATCTCCAGCTTCACCATGGATACGAATTCATGGAAAATGGCATCTTTAATTCTCTTTGTTTTCTTTTGGTCCTTTGGACTGAGGCATTCTAGGAAATATGGTGCTTTTTCCCCTTCATCGATGCCTATTACATCAGTATTTATGGTAATTTCTGTAGTAAATTAGCATCAGGCCCTTGGTCAGGATGTAATCTCTTATTATAACTTTGTTTCCATGGGGAAATCAGCTTCAATTTACATTGTTTCAATGTATATCTCATTTTCTTTTTTAAAAATAAGTTATATTGTTACCCTTATTTTTATACCAATTTTCCTTCTCTCCAACACCACAGTGAATCATTGTAACAAAGAAGCATTTAGCAAAACCAGCTGACACAGCAATCATTGACTGACAGCATTATAGAGCCTTTCTCCAGAAGCATAATGTACATGTGAGTTCAAGGACCACCTGCTTTCAAGGAAAACATTGTGGGGAGGGAGAAATCTCATGTGATAATGATTTACCCTGGATCCTGAAGTCCAGCTAGGGACAGTCCTGGTTAATCTTATGGTTCTGGGCTTTGCACTTTAGAGAAAGAGAGAAAGGAGGAGTGTTGGTGATGTATTATACGAGAAAGTTTGTTGAATTTAGCACATTAGAACTGTCAGGCACTTTTAATATGTGAGTTGTGGAAGACAGAGAGCCTGAGTTTATCTGTTCTGCCCCTATATAATATAAACTTGGAAAAATCTCTTCATCTCTTAGTGAAACCTCTGTTTCTTCCTTTGTAAAGTAGGGATGATAATACTTACATTATCTACATCACAGAGTCATTATGAAGAAAGCATTCTGTATACTTTAAAGTTTTATAACAGCAAAAATCATTATAACTCATCAAAATAATAATAGCTAGCATTTGTATAGAACTTAAGGTATACAAAGTGTTAAGTATCTGTGTGTATCACTAGCTATCTGTCTAGCTATCTGTCTGGCTGTCTATCATGATCTTATTTGATCTTCCCAACAACCCTGTGATCTATGTATTGTCACCTCTTTACAGATGGAGAACTGAGGCTGAGAGAAGTAAAGTGATTTTCTTGGAGTCACAGAGCTAACAAGTATTTGAGGAAGGATTCTAACTCAATTTTTCCTTTCTCTGAGTCCGAGGCTCTATGCACTTTACAATCTGACTGCCTAATTTATTAAAATACTAATTAACCATTGGTCCCAGCTCTTCCACTGTTTTAATTCTGAAATTTTTAGTACATTCCTCTGACTGTAATATACCTGCAATTCTCTTTGCCACTGCCCTCATAGAAATTTCTCTCAAGGTTGAAGATTCTGATCACTACTAGAAGAATATCAACCAACATCTGTTCAAATGAAGTACACAGAAGAGGAAATCTATTCAATAACATACGTTGCTTCATGTCCTCTTCCCACTGGAAGGCAGGGAGTGGGCCTCTGGTTACCTCTTTATCTCTCCTTCACTTGTATCAGGTACCCTCATGTGTACTGATGATGATGATGATGATGATGGTGATGATGATGGAGAATCAACTGACCTGGCTTTTTCATCTTCACCTAAAGTTTGTCCTTGGAGCCCTCCTGGCTTGAGACAAATTGGCAGGGAGACTTTACAAATACATCATAGCATTTTGGAGTTAGAAGGAACTCCACAGGTCACCCAATCCAATGCCTTATTTTGACAAATAAGGAGACCAAGGCCAAGGCAGGGAAAGTGACTTACTGAAGGTCATATATCTGGTTAAAAACAGAACTGGAAATAAAACCCAGGCCTCCTGTCTCCCAGTCACATTCACATCAAGTTGCTTTTGGATGGGGGCAGGCCAGATTGCTGCTATCACTCCCTGATTTCTTTTTTTATTTTAACCTCCCCCTCAAATAAACAAGCAGCCTACATCAAAACTCTTAAAAAGGGGGTGGGCCTGTAGTTGAGATGAGGTTTGTGACTTTGCTGACTTATTTCTAGGATGCATGCACAAAGGTCTGATTGGAGAATGTGAGAGCTAGAAGGAAACCTATAGGAGGAGGCTGTGCTGGAACCCAGATCCTTAGATTGTAAAATTTTCAGTGTAAGCATTGTGTAAATGCTCAGAAACTGGAAACTGCTACAGATCAGGACTTGATTTATTGCTTTGTCACTCTAGACTTAAGAAAGAGATGGGGGAAAGGTTAATAAGGGAGATTCAGGGCATCTACCTGGCACAGAGGAGAGAGAACTGGCCCTGGAGTCAGGAGGACATGAATTCAAGTCTAACCTCAGATACTTACTAACTGTTGTCTCCAGAAAAGATAGATTAAATTTTAAAATGTACTTTTTAGAGAACTGGTTGTCAAACATTTACCAGCACCTCTTAGTGCATGAGGCACTGGATGGATGAGGCAAAGAGCAATAAGGCAATCTGCCCATGGTCACACAGTTCATAAGGGGCTAGAGCTGGAACATGAACCCAAGTTTTTGCTGATCCTATTATTCTACGTTGTTTGCTTCACTACTTTATTAAAGTTGTTTATTTTATTTCTTCCATGAAAATGAGGAGAAGGATGTGTCCTAGACCCAGAGAGGCCTGGGGCTAGGAAGCCTGAGCAATGAAGCAATGGAAAAGGTTAGGCCAAGGAAAAGGAAAACCTTCTGTTCCTGAGCCTTTCTCTGTCTTTAGCAAGATGTGCCCGAGGCTGAGGGAGCTAGCCGGGTCCAGCCCCCCGGGACTCAGGCATGATGACCTCACTGGTCATTTCCAGCTTTTATGATCCACTAGGGAGGCCAGTGAAGGCTGGGAGTGACGCAGACCAACCGTCCCTTCCACCCCGCTCTGGATGGAGATGATCTCACCCCCACTGGAATGAATGCCACTGCCATTCACATGCCCTGGCCCAGGCCACAGGCCTTTGGGTAAGGGCACTGAGTGAGTGGGGGTGGGGAGACAGGAGAACAGGCCCTTGAACTTGCAGTTGGAATCTTGGAATGAGAGAGAGGCAGGAATGAAGCACGAACACAACTCACAAGATCACAAAGGCCACGACTAGCACTGGGAGGATGTCAGAAGTATCTGCATGTGTTCTGGGCACTATGGAGAAGAGCTAGAATTAGTTGAGATACCTGAGAGAAAGAATAATTTTCCCCTCCTTTCTGCTCCAATCCATGCTCCATTTTGCATTATGACTTTGTTTAGCCAGAGGAAAATTGTGAAGTTTGTCTCTTAGTGTCCTTCCCCTTTGAGCCCTCCCACCTCATCAATATCCCTGCCCTGCTTCAGATGGGGCCATCTCCAGTAATCCTGACCTATCTTGCCACTGGCCCCAGATGGCTCTGGAGGAGAGAGTGAGGCTGGTGACTTTGCATAGCCCTGCCTCACTTAAATCCAATTCACTTGCAAATCATGACATCACCTTCCTAATACATGGTCCTGTCCAAGAAGGGAGGACAAACAAGATCTCTCCTACAAGCAGCCATGCACCCATCATCTGGTTCTGGCCTCCATGGCATTGAATCTTCTTGTTACCCATCTCTCAGCTGATGGGGGCTTGGGAGGGGCAGATGACACCTTGTGGATGCCTCTGATTCCCCCTCCTCCCCCCAATTCCCACCCTGGGAAAATCACCACCCGTCTTATATCTAAACTCCTCAAGGCTAAACTCTGTCTAGGCCTCCCAAGGTGATAATTAACTAATCTCACAAACTAATCTGAGTTTCTAAGTAAGGTCTCTAAGAGATCGTTCAGTTACTTCTCTCCTGGAGACAATGCCCCTATATTTTTTGTCTAACCAAATGTCAAGCCATGTCAGACCAGGTAAGAGGTGAAGATGGTGTGGAACCACCATGAAGGCAGAGCCCAGGGTAGGAGTTGGGAGGTGGGTAGAGCTTTTAAGGGTAGGAAGGAAGATTGCTCCCAGGCCTGAAGGGGTCACAGAGTAGATCAGGCTGTGATTAAATTTTCAAAGAGTTAACATATGCAAAGTGCTTTGCAAACCCTGAAGTGCTATATAAAAATGCTAAGTGGTGCAGTGGATGGGGCAGTGGACTTGGAATCAGGGAGACTCATCTTCTTGAGTTCAAATCTGGTCTCAGATACTTACTAGCTGTGTGACCCTGGACAAGTCACTTAATCTTGTTTGCCTCAGTTTCCTCACCTGTAAAATGATCTGGAGAAGGAAATGGCAAACCACTCCCTCTCTCTGCCAAGAAACCCCTCAAAAAAGAGGGTCAGGAAGAGTTGGACACAACTGGAAAAAAATGACTGAAGAACAAAAAGCTATTTATAATGAGGCAGCTAGGTGGTGCTACGTTTAAAGATCTAGACTGTACTCAGGGACATGAGTTCAATTTCCACCTCAGACACATATTAGCTGTGTGACCCTGGGCAAGTCACTTACATTCTCTTAGCCTCAATCTCCTCATCTTTAAAATGGGGATAATAATAATACATACTTCCCAGGGTTGTTAGGAGGAACAAATGAGATCATATATAAAAAGTGTTTTTGCTAACCCTTAAAGGCTATATAAATGTTAGCTATTACTATTTTTATTATTTCCCTGGCATGAACCAACTCTGGCCAAGGGACCTAATTTTGCCTAATGTAGCTGATTTATGTTGTTACCAGCTTCCCTATAGAGTACTCCCCCTCTGATACTCTGCAATCTAGTCAAACCAGCCTTCTCTCATTTTCAGCCTCCATGCATTTATCTTGAGATAAACCCTGGACAGGCAACATTTAGACCTGGGTTCCTGTTTTGCTTTCTGTGTTACTACTAGTTTTGTGAAGAAAAGCTAGTTACTTCAGTTCTCTGGGACTCAACCTCTAAATCTGAAAAATAGGGATCCTGGACAAAAAAAAAATATTTTTTTTTCCCCTAGCTTTCAGATTTTGTGATCCTATAGACCAACGAATGAGCAAGGGGAATTACAGTCCAGAAGAGGACGCACTGCACCCTGAAGATAGGATTTGAGTAACAGTCCCATAGCTTACTAGCTGTGTTGCATCTGATACATTGCTTCATTTCTCTGGACTCCTATTTCCCCCTCTATAATGAGGTGATTGGACTGGGTGATTTCTAAGGCCCCTGCCAGCTTTAAAAGGTAATAAGCAGTACAGGCAATCAAGACTATAGGTTTTCAAAGTGGAGAGAACTCACTCTGGGTTAGAGGAATCAGGGAAAGGCTTCATGAAAAGAGAAAAGAATCTAGACCAGCCTGAAGAATGAGTAGCATTTACATGGGACACACTTGGGAAGGAGAAAACGGTGTCTGTAAAAGCAAAGCAGTGGCAATATGCAATAGTTATTTATGGGACAGTGAGCAAATCAGTCTGACTCTAGCAGAGGATGTATATTGGGAATAGGGGAAAATAAGTTTAGTTAGGTCAAATGAGGCAATGGTACCTAGCTCTAAATGTTTAACTCCTTGGGATAAAGAGCATAGGAACAGGTCAGAAGAAGAAAATTGGATTCCTCTTTAGCCTTTCTATTTGGTTAATTTCAAATCTTGGCTTAATCTAAATTCTCAGGGAAGTCTGAAACTATAAAAAAATATGTCTTACTAATAACATGGAAAATATAATTTATAATCTTTTAAAACAATGACTAATTGTTATTATCAAAAAAATTTTAAAACATAATAATTAGCCTTGGAAATAAAAGAATGAACACAAGTACAACAAATTACTTTTTCTGACTCAACAAAAACTGTCCTAATAAGAATTGTAGTCATTTATTTAAACAAAGTATCCAAATGACCACAATTTATTTAATTTATAATTGTTCAGGATGGGTTTTTTTGCTACAATAAAAGTGTTTGCATATATGTGTAGGCATACACACATATATATACCATTTTTTAAAAGCTGGACCTATGGTTTCATTTGTATAGAGATTCCCAAGGCAGAAACTCCTTCAGCCAAAGCAATTAAGTATCGATGCTTCAATTTATAACCTTAGAGAGATTCCTAAAACATGAGAGCTTATGTGATTTGGCCAGCATCACATCACCAGTATGGGTCAGGGACTGAATTTGAACACAGTTCTTTTTTTTTTTTTCAACATTCATTTCCACAAGATTTTGAGTTGCAATTTTTCTCCCCATCTTTCCCCTACCCCCACCCCAAAATAGCAAGCCTACTGAATACCCCTTCCCCCAATCTGTTTTCTCTTATATCCTCCCCAACACCCCACTAACTTTCTAGTAGGGCAAGATAGGGTTCTATACCCCAGTGCCTGTATATCTTATTTCCCAGTTGCAGTAAAAAACAAATGTTTTAAATGCTTGTTTTTTAAAACTTTGAGTTCCAGAATTTTTCCCCTTCTTCACTCCTCACCCACCCCCACTAGTAAGATAAGCAATTCAATATAGGGTGTACACGTGTAGTTACTCAAAACATTTTCATAGTAGTTATATTGTGAAAGACTAACTATATTTCCCTCCCTCCTATCCCGTTCCCCACTTATTCTATTTTCTCCTTTGACCCTATCCCTTTTCAAAAATGTTTGCTTCTAACTACCCTCTCCCCCAATCTTCCCTCCTTTCTATCATCCCCCCTCTTATCCCCTACCCCATATTTTCCTGTAGGGTAAGATACCCAATTGAGTGTATATGTTATTCCCTCCTTAAGCCAAATTCAACGAGAATCAGATTGTCCCATTCCCTTCCACCTTCCTGCTCTTCCCCTCCATTGTAACAGTTTGCTCTTGCCTCTTTTATATGAGATAATTTACCCTGATCTCTCTCTCCCTTTCTCCTTCTCCCAATAAATTCCTCTCTCACCTCTTAATTTTATTTTTAGATATCATCCCTTCACATTCAACTCATCCTGTGCCCTCTGTCTATGTATACATGAACATACATATGCCCACACTCACATACATATTTATATATACATACACCCTCCCCTACACATGCATATATATACATATATATTCCCTTCAACTATCCTCATATTGAGAAAAGTCTTGAGTTACAATTATCATTTTTCCATGTAGGAATATAAATAGTTCAACTTTAATAAGTTCCTTATGATTTCTTTTTCCTATTTACCTTCTCATGCTTCTCTTGATTCTTGTATTTGAAAGTCAAATTTTCTGTTCAGCTCTGTTTTTTCTCATCAACAATGCTTGAAAATCCTCTATTTCAATGAATTACCATATTTTACCCTGTAGCATTATACTCAATTTTGCTGGGTAGGTGATTCTTGGTTTTAGTCCTAACTCCTTTGACCTCTGGATTATCATATTCCAAGCCCTTTGATCCCTTAATGTTAGAAGCTGCTGGGTCTTGTGTTATCCTGGTTGTGTTTCCACAATACTAAAATTGTTTTTTCCTGACAGCTTGCAGTATTTTCTCCTTGACCTGGGAACTTTGGAATTTGGCTATAATATTCCCAGGAGTTTTCTTCTGGGGGTCTTTTTGAAGAGGCAATCAATGAATTCTTTTAATTTCTGTTTTGTTCTCTGGTTCTAGAATATCGGGCAATTTTCTTTGAGAATTTCTTGAGAGATGGTGTCTAGGCTCTTTTTTTTATCATGGCTTTCAGGTAGTCCAATAATTTTTAAATTCTCTCTCCTGGATCTATTTTCCAGGTCAGTGGTTTTCCAATGAGATATTTCACACTGCCTTCTATTTTTTCATTTGTTTGGATCTGTTTTATAGTATCTTGATTTCTCATAAAGTCATTAGCTTCCATTTGCTCTAATCTAATTTTGAAGGAGTTATTCTCTTCAGTGAATTTTTGAAATTCTTTTTCCATCTGGCAAATTTGGCTTTTTAAGGCATTCTTCTCCTCATTGGCTTTTGGGGCCTCTTTTGCCATTTGAGTTAGTCTATTTTTTTTTCTTTTTGGAGGGCAATTGGGGTTAAGTAACTTGCCCAAGGTCTTATGGCTAGTGTGTGTGTGTGTGTGTGTGTGTGTGTGTCTGAAGCCAGATCCAGGTCCTCCTGACTACAGGGCCAGCACTCTACTCAGTGCGCCACCTAGCTGCCCCCAAAAGTACTTCATTCTTTTTTTTCTTTCTTTTTGGAGGGGGGAAGGTAGGGCAATTAGGGTTAAATGACTTGCCCAAGGTCACATGGCTAGTAAGTGTTAAGTGTCTGAAGACAGATTTGAACTCAGGTCCTCCTGACTCCAAGGCCAGTGCTCTATTTACTGTGCCCCACCTTGATCCCTTTTGTCCCCACAAAAGGATTCTATGGTCTGTTTGTGCTTCCATTGCTTGCTCATATTGCCAAACAATTTTTTATTTTTGGAGCACTTTTGAGCTCCTTGCCAAGGTAGAGCTCTGCTTCCAGAATAGAGAGCTATGTCCTAAATCTCTGGGATTTTTGCAGCTGCCAGAGCTATTAGGAGGGTATGGTCTCTACAGCCTCCACAAGCTCTGGCTCACTGGTCACACAGCCCAGGATCACCACTCAAGACAGCTATCCAGATCCAAGCAGGTTAAAGCAACAGCAATTACCCTCTGAATGGTCGCTTGGTCCCCCTACAATCTGCAGGCAGGAGCTCTAGAAGCAGCCACATAATGGCGGCTACATAGACACCTCACCTCAGGTGGCTTCTCACCCAGGGACAGGGGCTGGACCACTTTCTTCAGTCCCCCCACCATTCCACCAGAGCTCTGCACTGACCTTTTACTTTGTCTTTTGAGTTTATGGGTTCAGAAGTCTGGAAACCACCACAGCTACTTATGATTCACTCTCCTGAAATCTGCTCAGGCCACTGCTGGTCAGGGCCGCCCTGGGGCTAGAACCAGTACAGCTCATGCAGGCCTGTGCTTGGCTCCCAGCTTGGTGTATAAACCCTTCCTGTTCACCTGTCAGGCTTCCTTCAATGGGAGATTTGTTTCTCTCTCTCATTTCATGGGTTCTGTAGCTCTAAAGTTTGTTTAGAGCCATTTTTTACATGTATTGGAAGTCATAGGAGCAGGAGCCCAATGGAGCCCATGCCAAGTTTGTGCTTCTACTCCGCCATCTTGGCTCCACCCCCTGAACACAGTTCTTTTGGATGCCATATATAAACTATAGTTTTCTCCCAAAGTATGATTAAAACTTGTGTGACAGCCTATAGACAGTATTTTTTAGCACAAACCAATAAATACACATATATATATATATACATACTTATATATATAGCATATATGTATGTATTTATACGTGTGTCCCTTCAAAAGAGCTTTCATTTTAAGGGTGCAGCCTATTTTCAGGATGACCTATATTCAGGCCAATAGAGTATATAATCCATTTATAACCTCTAGAGCTGAAAGAACAATTAGCAAATTCATTAATTACTCTTTTCCTAGACTTGTTTACCCCAGATTGTTCACCTGCTTCTTCTAATCAAGCAGTCTAAGAGGCTTCCAAAAATAAGCAATTAAAATGGCCAGAAATGAAATCCTGCATCAATGAGGCATGATAAAGTTTGCACATATATGCACAGAGCACAAAAAGAATGAGGAGTAACCATTTGGCCAAACCATTGTTTCATTCACTCTGATTAGATGGATTTAGTAGGACGATTCATGGGAGATTAGAGATTTAGAGTAAATGACTGTGAAATCCCCTCATAAACCAGAAGCACTAAATCCTGAGCTAGTTATTGGTTAGGATTCTTCCCCCTCTCTTTTAATCCTTTTCTCTCTTCTGGCCTGAATTTTCTTCCTAATTGGTTGTCCTTCATTTACTAACACTGCCCCCCACTATTGTTTATTTTTGCCCTTTCAGAAATCAGCTCTATGTGCAAAATGATACCCACTTACTCTTCTCTTAACAATCACATGTCTAGTCCCCCCTACCTTCCCAAGATTCTGTGGGCACTAAAGCTTGCCTTCCAAGCTCCCCTCCCTTCTCTCCTTTCCTGTCTCTTCCCCTCCCCATTCACAATGTATAGAGTTCAGAGCTGAAAGGGTTATTAGACATAATCTAGTTCAAAGATCTTATCTTTCCATGGAGAAAACTGAGGGCTAGAATGTCGATGTGGTATCCTCAAGGTCACACAGTCCTCTTTTTATTTCCTCTTAGGGCAGCCCTTCTCTCTTGCCTCTCCCGCCCCTTCCTTTGTCCATATTTGCCTAGTTCTTGGGCTTCCCCTTCCTATCTGCATGTGGGAGCACACCCACTTGTTTACACACACACACTCCACACCACACAGACACACAGACACACACACATACACACACACACACACACACACACACACACACACACACACACACACACACTAACTAGCCTTCACTGTATCTCCAAGGTAGTAGGACTTCTTTAGGGACAGGATCTTCAAAAGTGTTTACAAAGCCCACACACTGGGCCTGACCAATGACTTTATTTCCTCAGTGAGGAGGTCATTGTTTGCCAGAGCCATAAGGGGCCTGGGGTAGGGAGGGCCCAAACTGAAGCAAAGGAAAAACTTAGGTGGAGAGGGAGGGCCTGAGGGGTTTCTGCCTTTGGCAAGGGGAGGTGGCAGGATGTGGATGTGTCAGAGGCTGAAGGAGGGAGTCCTCTGGGGCCTCAGGCACAATGACCTCATCAATCACTGCTTGGAAATGGTTCTGTGGCTAATTCCCTGTGTAAACTTGGGCAAGCAGCCTCCCTTTCCTCTGCTGTAAAAAGACAGGCTTCCGACACTTTCAAGCCTCACGTTCTGTGACTCCATGAGAGCATTGCATTCTGGGGTCTCAGAGAAGAGGACGGTTGTCACAATGGAATGAAGTGTCTTTCTCTCTTAGTGAACAATCCAACCAATGTAAAAGTCCCTCAGTCTTTAAGGCCACCCAAGGGTTAGGGATATATAATTCATTTTTAAAATGTACTAAACACCTAAAGTATTCAAAACACTGTGCAGTCTTTAGTGGGTGATTTTTTAAAATTCCTACCATATTGTTTTCATACACAAGGCTCCATCTCCTATCTTCATTCTTTTCCCAGGCTATCCCCCCATGTCCAGGATGTATGCCCTTCTCACCTCCACCCCTAAAAATACTCAGTTTTCCTTCAAGACTCAATTTAAATCCTACCTTCTACATGAGTCTTTTCCTGATCTCCCAGCTGCCTGTGCCTTCTGTCCCACACCAATTATTATCTTATATCCAAGGGGAGTGTTGAAGCCAGCTGGTAACCAATTGTTAAATTTTCAGTATGAACATTTATGCCTCAGATCAGCAACAAACACCACTAATCAGGGCTTGGTTATTGTCTTGGTGATAGCCTAGACTTAAAGAAAGTGGTGGAGAAAAAGCCAATAATGCATATTGAATTTAAAAGTGCATCCCATTTTTTTTTTCAGAGAGCCATCCAAGCATGCCCCTGCTTATATTTATTTTGCATGTACTTATATATGGGAGATGGGGATGAAGTGCTCAGGAAGGACTAGCACCTCTGGTGTGAGGGCTGACCCCTTTTCAAGTCTGTTCATCCACCTTTGGTGTCTGCCTGTCACCCAACTCTCACCATGTGGCTCCAAGAAGCTGTAGAACGTACAGTGGCTGCACCCAGTAAAACCATCTCAGTAAATAGGCTAAACCACATTAAGGGCAATTTGACAGACCTCAAATTCATTGGTGAGTTAGGGGGGTGTCTACCGCAAGCATGTGAAGACTTCTCCTGGTAGAAAGGGTGGATGAGAACAGTTTGTTCCAATGACCATGAAGGTGGCTTGAAGCAGGTGCTGTGGAGTGCTTGGAGCTCGGTCAGACACAGGAGGCACCAAGGTCATCCAGTGAATGCATCCCAAGCCACCACCAGTGATCCTGACTTTTGTCCTGCCACTGGATGGCTCTGGAAGAGAGTGTGAGGCTGATGACGGTGCAGTTCTGCCTCACTTAAATCCGATTCAAACAAGTCAAGACTCTGCCCCTGGACGTAAGTGTTCCTCTTTGGAAAATGGGAAGACAAATAACAACTTATATGTGTATTTCTTTCTCTCCCATATTAGAATGTAAACTTTATTATTGTTGTTATTTTTGTTATCTTTGCAGAAATAATTTTATTTGTAATAGTCTTTTATCCCCAGTATGATTTATTTACTGAATTCTTTCTTTTTTTTCCCCTTCTGGTAAGAATGTAAACTTCATGGGGCAACTAGGTGTCACAAGGAATAGAAGACTGGCCCTAGAGTCAGGAGGACCTGAGTTGAAGTCCGACATCAGACACTTCACACTTACTAGCTGTGTGACCTTGGGCAAGTCACTTAACCCAATTGTCCTGCCTTCCCCTCTCCAAAAAGAAAAAAGTTGTAAACTTCTTGAGAAAAGGAATTTGTTTCCCTTTTGTCTTTGCATTCACAGCACTTAACACTATACCTGTCACATAGTAGGGACTTAATAAATGCTTGTCAATTGATTACTTTGTATAAAATTAATTTTTTTTGCTTTTTTTTTTGGAGGGGGGAAGTCAGGGCAATTGGGGTTAAGTGACTTGCCCAAGGTCACACAGCTAGTAAGTGTTAAGTGTCTGAGGCCTAATTTGAACTCAGGTCTTCCTGACTCCAGGGACAGTGCTCTATTCACTGTGCCACCTAGCCACTCCAAGATTAATTTTTATAATAGTACAATGGAAAGAATTCTGACTTTAGAATCAGAGGGCCTGGGTTCAAATTTTTACCTGGTGGACCTTTGGCAAGAGCCCTATGGGCCTGACTTCCTACATCTGTAAAACAAAGGGATTGTACTTGATGATCCCAAAGGTTCTTTCTAGTTCAAGATCCACAGCCCTAACAGGAAGGAAGATACAGTGTCTGCTCTCCTGGGGTTTATGATCTGGTTAAAAAGGCAAGATTGATATGGTCCAAAAGTGAAGATACAAGATACTATATAATCAAGCACTAAATTCAAGAGAACAAACCATAAATGCAAGAATTCAAATGAAAAAGAGCTGAGTGGAAACTATATACATATCCATGGTCTAAGAAGGAGTGGGGAGGCCTGGCAGACCCCAACCTTGACTGTTTTAGCAATAGCAGGAGATAAGAAATTAACGTGGCTGCAAAAAAAAAAAAACAACCTGAAGCCTTGGGGGAATCAGTTTGAGTCAGAAAAATGGTCACCTCCCTAACACTCCCTCCATTTCAGCTTTCTAATGTCATACAGTTTCCAACAGCTCTGGATCTGCCTATGACCAGCTATCCTGCTCATTTATGCCTTCAGATTTTGGCATACCATCCAAAGCCTGCAACAAGCCTGGCCTGGCTTCTCTGCTTCAAATTCAGAGCCCACTTGCTCCCCATCAGGCGGGGATTGCTCCCCCTGCCAGAGTGCTTGTCTAATCACCAGTGTATGAGACTGGGCGATCCTTGGGTCAGCCCTGGCCAGAGAAACACGTCACCAACAGACAGCTACAGCTGCAATGGCAAAGCTGTCTGCTGATCTGAAAGGCCCCCTCCCCTAGCAGAGTTGCTTCAGGAGCTGGTGAGCTGGAGGAGCCCTTATCTGGGACCTTTGAGGACCCATCAACTGTGAGGCACATTGTTCAGAGATTTAAATACCAGGCAGTGCTTAGTAATGGCAGCCCCAAACTTAGTATCTGAAGCCACATATTCTTTTTTGCTAAGCAGATAGAGGCTAATGGGCATTCCAGGTTCCTGGCCCCAATACAAGTTGTTTGGGCAGATGGGTGGTACCATGGTGCATAGAGCACTGCTTCCTGAAGTCAAATCTGGCCTCAGACACTTAGTAGCTATATGACTCTGGGCAAGTCACTCGAACCTGTTTGCTTCAGTTTCCTGACCTATAAAGTGAGCTGGAGAATGCAATGGCAAAACACTCTAGTATTCTTGCCAAGATAACCCCAAATGGGACACAAGGAGTGATCCAAGATTGAATGACAACAAAAATCCCAGGAGATACCCCATGAATCATCCTTCCTTCAATCCCTTCCTATTTTTCACCTTTAAATGAAAATTTGAATTATCTATGGATTCATCAGCCTAACAAGCCCCTGCCTGAGTTATTAAAGCTACTCTGCCAAGTGTAGGCTCAGGATGCCCATGTCTAAACTCCATTTGTTATCTACCCTACAGGTGATCATAATACTCATACCTGGGAAGAGTCATGTGCAGAAGGGCTCCTGCCCTCCTCTTCATGTCCCTCCTGGGGAGGCTGAATGGGCAGCACTCCATTTTTGCCTTATAAGTTCAGAAGTAGGCCATGAGGACCAGCTGAAGACCTTATCCATGGTTGATGATGACTCCTGATAACCATAACATAGCATTAATCCAACATATACAGGTATGAGGCATTTCTTCAATCTATATGGCCTTCACTCTGACCTCCTTCTTCCACTGGAACCCAGAATCCTAACCCTGGGGCCCTGGGCTCTGACTGGTAAGCTTTCACTTTATCCACTCTATGCCATTCCCATGGCAGCATTTCCCAACTTGCTTTGGTGTGTATCCCCAGCATGAAGTGGTAGGCATTTAATACATTTTGTTTTATTCATTCATTTATATATACCGTGGCCGAAGACCTACCTGGCCAGTAGAAGATGTAGCTGGTTGCTGCAACCTCTGCTAGCCCTCTCCAACCTTGTGTGAAGGTAATCTTTAATTTCATCACAGATTTGCCCGTGTGTTAAGGGCACAATGCCATCTTGTCAGTGGTAGAGTCCCTAAGCAAGAAGACTTGTTGCTGGACCTCTATGGCTAGGCCACCACCCTCCTCCTGAGGGAAATTTCCTGGCTCCCTCAGTCTTCCTTCTCCTATCACCTCCAATTTTGGCTCCTGGTTTGTCTCATATTCCTGTGCCAGTTTATTTATGACCCTTTAGGTAAAGAGTCATTTTTCCTGTGGCATATCATGCCCAGTTCAATGGGCAGATTATATAGAATGAACCCTGAAACTGTCATCCAACTGACAACTGAAATATTCCGTAAAATAAACCAACTTGGTCCAAACTTTTTCTCCAGAAAAGAGTTCAGATAATGTACTTGACAGAAGTGGGGGGAGGGAGGAATTATTGGTGTTGTGGGAGATGAAAGAGTTCAGAGTCTGAGTCTGAGATCAGAAAAGGTGTTTATTCTTTCTCATGAGAAAGGACTCTCCCACTGTGGCTCAAATGGTGTCTGCCAGGGAGAGAGCAACAGGTAGAAGCAAGCCCATGGTTATATATCCTTCTAATGGAGAAACCCAACCTCCCATGGGGCAGCTAGGCAGTGCAGTGCATAGAGCACCGGCCCTGGAGTCAGGAGGACCTGAGTTCAAATCCAGCTTCAGACACTTAACACTTACTAGCCATGAGACATTGGGCAAGTCACTTAACTCCAATTGCCCGTCCAAAAAAAAAAAAAAAAGAAAGAAACCCAACCACCCAACAGGCCTTCACTCCCATTGGTAGGGAGGCTGGCCCACAACCAAAATTCAGGAATCTGTCTCAGAGACAAAGGACACAGAAACGCATGAGTGTCCAGTGCAAGGCCAGGAAAGCAGTTTTATCCTTATTTGGCATATCTTGTGCTTAGGTGGCACTGGGGAGGGTCTCCATTGCTCTAAGTCCCAGATTCCTGTAAGGTCAGGTGACTTAAACTTAAACTTAGGCCTAGTGGATGCTGAAACCACTCTAGATTTGATTTTTCAGAATGGGGAAATTTTACTACAAATTATCCCTTACAGTGTGGAACAGTGCATATACTATCAGACTCAGTTGATATATTGATTAGTCTTGCTAGACTATTTTTCCCCTCTGCCTTTATTTTTTGTTGCTTTTTTTGGAGGGGGGAAGACAGGGCAACTAGAGTTAAGTGACTTGCCTAAGGTCACATGGCTAATGTGTTAAGTGTCTGAATCTGGATTTGAACTCAGGTCCTCCTGACTCCAGGGCCAGTGTTCTATTCATTGTGCCACCTAGCTGCTCCCCCCCAAGTATAGTGCTAGACTCTGGGGATACAAGTACAAAGAATGGAATAGTACCTATATGCATTGACGTTACATTATAATGATATGTCTATAACATATACATATATTATATATGCTATATAACATAGCATAATATATATACATATATACTTCTTATATAATACACACACAAATATATATATATATAACATACCTATACACACACATATATAGTAGTTGTTGTTCAGTCATTTTTCAGACATATTTGACTCTTTGTGACCCCATTTGGGGTTTTCTTGGCAAAGATACTGGAGTGGTTTGTCATTTCCTCCTCCAGCTCATTTTACAAATGAGGAAACTGAGGCAAACAAGGTTCAATGACTTGTCCAGGGTCACACAACTAGGATGTGTCTGAGGCCAGATTTGAACCTGGGAAGATGAGTCTTCTTGACTCCAGGCCCAGTACTCTATCCATTGTGCTCTCTCTCTTTCTCTCTCTCACATATATATATATATATATATATATATATATACACACACATATATACACACACATACATATACACACATATAAGTATATATTCATATACATATATATGAATTGAATAAAGTACTCTTCAAAGTAGTTTGAGAGAGAAGGTGGTAGCAGCTGGGGGATCCGGAAAGGCTTCATGCAGAACCTAGGAACTGAGCTTCATTTTAAAGGAAGAGGAGTGGAGATAAAGAGAGCATATTCCAAGAATGGGCAATGGTCATTGCAAAGGCACAAAGCGTAGAGATGGAGGATCATGTGTGACTGACAGTTTGGCTGGATCACAGAATGAGGGAGGGGGAGTAATGTCCAGGAGGGATGGAAAGATAAGCTGGCTCCAGGTTGTGTCGGGCTTTAAAACCTAAACAGAGGAGTTTACATTATACTCTATAGACAATAAGATGTCATTGGAATTTTATTGACTTGGGGAGTCACATGGTTAAATCTGCACATAAGGAAAATACCTTCATCAAGAGTTGGCTGATGGATTGGAGTGCTGAGAGACCTGAGCCTGGGAGGACAATTAGAAGGCTGTTGCAATCATCTAGATGGTGAGGGCTGTGTGAATAGAGAGAAAGGGTCAAATGTAAGAGACATCTTGAAGACAGAAACAGCCACATTTAGCAATTGATTAAATACGTAGGGTGAGGGAGAGGGAGGAGTAGACAATGATTCTGAGATGATGAACCTAGAAGCCTGGGAGGATAATGGTGCCTTTGACAGAAACAAGAAAGTTTGGAAGAGGGGAGGGTTTGGGGGGGAAAAGATAATGAGTGCAGTTTTGGACATGGAGATTTTGATATTTCTCTGATACATCTAATTTGAATTGTTCAATAGGCAATTGGTGATGTGCTAGTAAAGCTCAGGGGAGAGCCTGAGGCCGGATATATAGATCTAGGAGTCATTTGCATAGAAATGATAATTAAACCCATGGGAGCTGAGGAGGTTACCAAGAGAGTATAGAGAAGAGAAAAGGGAATTAGTGCAAAATGTGCACACCCTAAAACCAGAATGGGTAGCTTCTCATCAATGCTGGCTCAACTCCTTATAGCCTTGAGGTCTTATACATGCTTATAACCCTCTGAAGGCAACCAAATCACGAAGGCACACCCATGGCCCCATCAGCAGGTCACTGATGGCTGGGGATAGGGGCATGAAGGGAAAGAAATAAACATTTATTAAATGCCTACTCTGCACCAGGCAAGTGCTCTAGAATTAATAGCTCATTTGATTTTTACAGCAACCTGGAAGGTGGGTTTATTCCCATTTTACAGCTGGAGAAACCAAGACAGAGGTTAAGTCACACAGCTAATAACTGCCTGAGACTACATTTAATTCAGGTCTTCCTGACTCAGGGCCCAAATGCTCTATCCATTGTACCACCTAGCTGCCCCTGGAAAGGGGTTTCAATATAAAGACTGAAACTTTTGGAAATTAGGTTGTCAAACAAAAGTCAGTTCCTGATACTCCTTGCCTTTTGGCTTTGTAATCTAGTATTGACTCTTGGCTCTGAATTTCTAGCCACCAACCAATCTCCCAACCTAACTCTGCCCTTGGATCTTGATATCCTGCAGATAGCCTGATACCCTAAGGCCTGCTTTTTAGTTGATGCTTTATTTACCCTCTAACTTAGAGCTTTTCACTTTGACCCACGAAGGGAACTGATCCCCTTGCCTAGGGATTGGGAAACAGCATCATATAGTGGAAAACAGCATTATACGGTGGAGAAAGTAGTGACTTTGGCATCAGAGACCCTGAGTTCAAATCATGCTGCTGACGCTTACACTGGGGCCTTGGGCAAGAGACCATGACTCCCTGAGCTTTTGTTTCCTCACCTAGAAAATGAGGACCTCTGAAATCTCTACTGGATTTATGATCTTATTTTAACAACGTCAGCATCTTAGCCCTACTAGAAGTGTTCAGATTAATGGAAAGGAAGGGACTTGAGTTGGCCTTAAAGGAATTGGCTAGGCAGGATAAGGTTCTGGTTACTCCTGAGTGATGGAGACCTTCAGCCTCTAACACGGGCATACCTAAAGAAATGCAGACCGGCTCAGAAGGTGCTGTTAAGGGAAGAGTTATCAGTGACTTCATAACACAGAACCATGACTACCCCACCCTTTGGTGTCTTCTGTTCCAGAAGCCCCAGTCAACTTAAAGCATGGCCTGGTATGCAAGACTTTCCCCAGGATATACAAAACACTTAGAGTTTTGCTTGGTTCTCTTGCTTTCATTCCTTCTGAAACACATAGTTCAATTGCAAGATTACATTGGACCAAACTAACACTGTCTCAGATATTTAGACTGCTCTTTGTTGTTGTTCAGTCATTTTTTAATTGTGTCTGACTTTTTGTGACCTCGTTTAAGGTTTTCTTGACAAAGATACCTGAGTGGTTTGCCATTTCCTTCTCCAGTTCATTTTACAGATGAGGAAACTAAGGTAAACAGGGCTAAGTGACTTGCCCAGGGTCACACAGCTTATAAGTGTCTAAGGCTGAATTTGGACTCAGGAAAATGAGCCTTCCTGACTGCAGACCCTACTGTGCTCCCAGCCACCCTTCTTTTTGTATGCTATCAATAGGCAGTTTCTGAATGGGTGAGAGTATGGTGCTGTCATAGATCAACTATCTTGTGTTCCAGGTTATGGTAAAAAGTTCTGCCAGACAAAGAATGCCTAGTTAAGTAGTCCTTTAATATCCTATTCAGGACCTTTCTAAATATTTTCTCTAACACTGTCTCTTCCTAACTCAAAAGGGCTCTCAGCTGGCCAGGACTGGTCTATTCAAACTATCCAAAAAAAAGTCTCCCCTTTAAAAGTCATAGGATCGGGCAACTAGGTGGCACAGTGAATAGAGCACTGGCCCTGGAGTCAGGAGGACCTGAGTTCAAATGCAGACATTTAAGTGTGACCTTGGGCAAGTCACTTAACCCCAATTGCCCTAACTTCCCCTCTCCAAAAAAACAGTAAAAAAAAAAGTCATAGGATCACATAGGTAGAGCTAGAAGAGACCTTAGACACCTTTGAGTCCAGTTTCCCCATTTTACAGATGAAGAAACTGAAGCCTAGAAAGGCTTAATGACATACCCAGGGTCACACAGTTAAGTGTCTGAGATGCAATTTGAATACAGATGTTACTGACTCCAAATTCAGTACCCTATTCACTGTACCAGTGATGTCAAACTCAGATAAAAACAGGGGTCACCAAACTGTACATAAGGATCCCTACAGGCCACTTATTGGCTTAGAAAACCACATGTTAACATTATCTATGTTCTATTATATTTTTGCTTATTTTGTAAAATATTTCCCAATTATATTTTAATCTAGTTTGGACTGCAGATGTTTTTGACACTTCTTTATCTTACCACACTCAGCATGGTAGTAATTATATCCTACTTCTGTTTGGGTCTCCTCAAATGTCCAGGAACTCCAATATAAATTGCCAAGAGATTTCCAACAGAGATTCCCCTTCCCCATCAATGGAATTTCTCAACTGAAAAGAATCTGCCCATAATAAAGTCTACCCTTTCCAGGTCTGTTTAGAATATGGCTTTGAATTAAAACAAAACTTTTACCAGTCCAGCACAGTCAGTGTCTATTCCTATTGTCCCTAGAATCTAAGTTGGGAAGTGATAGCACCAGCAGCCATCGGGCCACCAAGGCTAGGAGTGCTGATATAGCCACCATGGGCATATGCATTGTCCTATCCTACTTTGCCACAAGCCAGACAACTTAACCCCAACATCATGGCACTTTCATCTGCTCACCCAAGCCTTGCAAGATCTCCATCAAACCTTCTAGTTATACAGGTGGAAAAGGGAAAGAGTTTCCATCTGAGACTGTTACTTGTCAGAGCCCATGACCACTGGCTTAGAAGGGCAGCCAGTGATACATGCACAGCTAAGAAAGGCTTGGAAGAAAAAAGATTCTCAAGGACAGAGTTGTAGCCATCCTCATAATCCTTATCTAACCCTTTGGTGTATTCCATACATAAACCTTAAAGAGCTTACAATGAAGCCAAAAACCTTTCTTGGTGGCATGCACAATACAGAGGAACATAAACCACATTCAAGCACAGAGTTCTCACCTGATTCCCAAGCCTTCTTCTAAAGATGTCCACTGAGGAAATCCACTATCTTCTGGGCAGCTTATTCCATTTGGGAACAGTTGTAATTAATTGTTAGGAAACTTCCCCTCACACTAAACTCAACTTTTCCTCTTTGCAACTTCCTAATTCTGCCCTCTGGGACCAAAGAGAATAAACTGATCCCTCTTCCAAATGCACGATAGCTATACCTTTCAAATACTTGAACCCAGCTGTCATGTTGCCTCCTGAGTCTTCTCTTCTCTAAGTGTGTGGAACAGCACAAATTAAGAAAAAGAGAAAGAAATGAGCATGGCACATTTATGGGAAAGTGAAGAAACCTACCTGATTCAAGCAAAAGATGCATGTTGTGTGGGGAACAGTGAGATGATCTTGAAAAGATAGTCTAAGCATTATAAAATATTTGGGAGTCTACCTGCCAAGACAAATCCAGGAGCCATATGAACACAATTACAAAACACTTTTCACACAGATAAAGTTAGATCTAAATAAATGGAAAAATATCTATTGTTGGGGAGGCTAGGTGGTGCAGTGAATAGAGCACTGGCCCTGGAGTCGGGAGGACCTGAGTTCAAATCCGGCCTCGGACACTTAACACTTACTAGCCGTGTGACCTTGGGCAAGTCACTTAACTCCAATTGCCCTCCATAAAGATATATATATTGCTCATGGGTAGACCTAGATAATATAATAAAAAGGACAATTCTACCTAAATTAATTTACTTAGTGCCATACCAATCAAACTACAAAAAATTATTTTATAGAGCCTGAAAAAATAATAACAAAATACATCTGGAAGCACAAAAGGTCAAAAATACCAAGGGAATTGGGGCGGCTAGGTGGCGCAGTGAGTAAGAGCGCCGGCCTCGGAGTTTGGATGACCCGAGATCAGATCCGGCCTCAGAAAATGAGCACCCATGCATAAATAATGACTAGCCGTGTAACCTTGAGCAAGTTACTTAACCCCAATTGCTTTAAAAAAAAAAAAATACCAAGGGAATTAATGAAAAGATGCAAAGGAAGGTTGTCTAACCACACCAGATCTAAAATTATGTTATAAAGCATGCAGATATATATAAAATATATTATAAAAATTACATTATACATCATCAAAACTAGTTAGTACTGACTAAAAAATAGAGTAGCAGATCAGTGGAATAGATTAGATATACAAGACACAGTACTAAATGACTATAGTAATCTACTGTTTGATAAACCCTAAGATTCCAGCTTCTGGGATAAGAACTCACTATCTGACAAAAACTACTGGGAAAACTGGAAAACAGTATGATAGAAAGTAGGCATAGATCAGAATCTCACACCATATACCAAGAAAAAGCCGCAATGGGTACATGATTTAAACATAAAGGGTGATACTGTAAGCAAATTAGGAGAGCGAGGAATAGTTTACCTGTCAAATCTACAGAGAAGGGAAGAATCCATGACCAAACAAGAGATAGAAAACATTATGAAATGTAAAATGGATAATTTTGGTACATTAAATTAAAAGGATTTTGTACAAACAAAGCCAATACAACCAAGATAAGAAGGAAAGCAAAAAGATAAAAGAATTTTTATAGAAAGTGTTTCTGATAAAGGCCTTATTTCTTGAAAAAGATAGAAAACTGATTCAAATTTTCAAGAATGCAGTTCATTCCCCAATTGACAAATGGTCAAAGGCAATTTTCAGATGAAAAAATTAAGCTATTTATAGTCATGTGAAAAAAATGTTCTAAATCACAATTGATTAGAGAAATGCAAATTAAAACAACTCTGAGGTACTACCTCACACCTATCAGACTGGCTAATATGACAGAAAAGGAAAATGATAAATGTTGGAGAAGATGTGGGAAAGTTGGTACAATAATGCATTGTTGCTGGAGTGGTAAACTGATCCAGCTATTCTGGAGAGCAATTTGAAGCTATACCCAAAAAGCAATCAAACTGTACATACCCTTTGATCCAGCAATACCACTATTGGGTCTTGTAAGGTTAATGGAATATAAGATCTTCCCTACCCATTAATAGGCTCCACATGGAGCCCTGATGCAGAGTAAATTAGGCTTTGGGCCACAGGGATCCCCACACCTTTCCAATTAAGTGCTGATTTCCAAACTTCTCAGCACTAAGCCAACCAAGTCTTTGATTGAAAACAGTACATATATTGCATTGCTTGGAGGGAAAGGTATGGGAAGAGAGAGACTTGGAGAGAAAAGTAGGAAGAAAGAACTTGCCTAGGGGAACTTGCTTGTGGGGAGGCTTGACAGAGAGAATGCTTGCAACTTTGGCACTTCTTGGATTGGTGAAGTGTATCTTATTAAACCTTACTTTTTAGTATCCTAATAGCAATGTCCCAAATACATATTTGGTTTTGTCTTTGAAGAGGAGGGTTTATTATATATATATTTTTAAGCAATTAGGGTTAAGTAACTTGCTCAAGGTTACACGGCTAGACATTATTTATGTATGGGTGCTCATTTTCTGAGGCCGGATTCAATCTCGGGTCATCCCAACTCCGAGGCCGGCGCTCTTACTCACTGCGCCACCTAGCTGCCCCAGTTTATTATATTTTGCAAACAAATTCTGGGAATATATATGCGTATTCATAGCAGCTGCTATGGGTATCACATTGGTGTTAAAGGTCTGAATCCCAAAAAGGTCATAAAAAGAACCTACATGTGCAAAAATATTTATAGCAGCAACTTTTGTGGTATCAAAGAATTGAAAATTGAGGGAATACCTATCAATTGGGGAATGGCTGAATAAATTGTGGTATATGAGTATAATGGGCTATAAGGAATTATGAGCATGTGGAATTCAGAAAAACCTGGAAAGATGTATATGAATTGATGCTGAGTGAAATAGTAGAACCAGGAGAACATTGTACACAATAACAGTCACACTGTGTGATAATCAACTATGATTGACGTAGTTCTTCTCAGCAATACATTGATGCCAGACCAGAGTCCAAAAGACTTGTGATAGAAAATACCATCCATGTCCAGAAAAAGAACTACGGAGTCTAAATGCAGATCAAAGTGTATTATTTTAACTTTTTTGGGTTGTTTTTTTTTTTTTTTGTGGCTTTTCCCTTTTGTTCCATTTCTTCTTTCAAAACATGACTAATATGGAAATATGTTTCCATGATTTGCAAATGTATAATCTATATCAGATTGCTTGCCTTCTTGGGGAAGGGGGAGATAAGGGAGGGATAAAAATTTGGAACTCAAAATCTTATAAAAATGAATGTTGAAAACTATTTTTGCATGTAATTGGAAAAAATAAAATACTATTTACAAAAATCAAAAAGAGAGATAGTCTAAGAACAGATCACTGAATGCCTGACAAGGTGGATTGAACTTAATGCCATGCATTACAGGGTCACTATGGGACTCTCTTATGGAAAGTGCCTTCATTTAAGGGAGGAGGATGCCCATGTGAGAAAATCTTTTTTTTTCAGCAGGGCCAAAACCAGTATATTATACCAGATCTCCTATTCTCTTATTAAAAATAATTCATTATAGTCAGAGGCCAAATTTCCCTAAACTTTCAGATACATGGTACAGATTATAAAGAGAATCCTACTTGGTTCATGAATGTACTAGGAAGGATGTGATCCACGGCATGATGAGAGAAGAAAGCCTTGAGGTTAGGAAATGGTGAAGCCCTGATGCAAGACATTATGGAAGTATAGGATTTGAGAAAGAACCGAGCAATATTCATTCAACCCTGAGCCTGGATCTCTAAGATTCCAGCTTTCCAATCTCTCCCTTCTCCCCAGTTTCAAGATATACTCCAGCTACACTCATAGCTCCCTGCAACACAGTGCTGAAACCGTACCCTTACTTCTGCCATTTGCCCCACCTAAAGCATTCTTCTTTCTTTTCTCCTCCCATTCAAATGCTAACCATCCTTCAAGGGACTAGCTCAAGGTTTCCTCTTCTATTATGGCAATCTATTCTGCGAGGTACTAGGATATAGTGAATAAAACACTAGACTTGGAATCAGGAAGGTCAGGGTTAGAATCCTGCAGCAGACTAGCTGTGTGACTTTGAGCAAGTTGTGTGATTTCTCTGAGCCTTAGTTTCCACATCTGTAAATGATGTGGATAATAAATATCTGCATAAAAATAGATAATAAAGACATCTACCTCCTAGGGTGGTTGTAAGGACCAAAAAAATAATATAAATGTCAATTATTCTCTTTCTCCACTGAGTTTTCTGAAGAAGAATCTTAGCTATCTAAATATTGTTCACCTAACGAAATTGAAGAATACCTAATCCCTCTGGAGTCAGGCACTCACAGAGACCTTGGCACTTAGTCGGTCTCAGTAAAATATATGTTGTTACATTGATCTGATTTTTCAGCTATAAGAAGATCTAGCAATAACAAACCTGAAGAGAATAAAAAATACATGGTCTGGACAGAAACGATGGCTAAAAGAGAGTTGGGAGATGAGAATGCACCTATGAGTTTACCAGGGCTGTCTCTGAACTAAATCAGGAGAGAAACTGCCCCCCCCATACACAAAGGAAAGCTTGCGGAGAGAGTTAGAAAAGGGGGTGAGCAGAGTGGAGTTAGCAACAACCTCTCTTTGAACCCCTCTGTGCTTCCCAGGGCTGGGATGTTGTCATCCCTTCCAGCAGCCACTGGACCAGGAAGTCTATTGCTCTGATTCTATGAGATCTGAGGAATTGAAGATCTGAGATGTTGTCTTCAATGCCTGGTGAGTGCTAATTACAGTTTTAAACAACTGCTCCAGACTGTCTTTCATCTTTGGGGAATCTGACAAAGTAGGTTTTAGTTTTCTGCCAAATCCTTGGCATTTCATGGTCAGAGTGAGGAGTCATGAATGAATCCAGTGTCTCCCCCAACGAATGGACCTACTATGGAGAGTATGGATGGGGTGAGAGGGATGAGAAGAAGGAGAGGACCCGACTGCCTGGTGTGACCTTGTTAGTGAGCTAATCTGGCACATGCCAATTGGGAAGTGGGAGTCACAGAGTCTCTCTTTATGTAAAGCTCACAGAATTTGAAAAAAATAGTGAGATTTTGACCAGACCCTGTCTCCCTCCTGTCCTGACTTTCCAGAGGTGTCAGCGAGCCAGTTTGGGACCTGGAAAATTACATGCTTTGACTATTTTGTCTACACAGCCCAAGTAAGATTGACATTGGCAGGGGTGGAAATATAATGGATCACACGCCTGCACTGGGTTTAACTCAGTTCAATCCCATAAGTATTTATTTGACACCTACTCCTGGCTCAGTCCAGTGCTAGGAGCTTAGTGGAGACAAAAGAAATGTCATACCCAGTTCCTGCCCTTAAGAAGCTTATCTAGCTAAAACATACAAATGTACACATATACAGGAAATAGCACAATACAGGAGATCTCTGAGTTACAAACATCTGACTTATATAGGTCATATACATATCTACAGTGCTGTGGCTGATTATATACCCTTACATGTCCTTCCCCAGTCCTTACTGGGAGGACACACCCTCCCCACATTTCCCTTATCCATTCCCTCCATCCCCCAACTTCAGCCAGCCAATTATTGCTAGGATGGAAATGCTCTGACCCAGCATCTCTTACCCAATCTGTTTCCTTCCTCTCAATTGCACTGAATTTCTGCTATACCCCCTCCTCACTTCTTTCACCACACACAGTTCAGTAATTTGGGTAGAGGGAATCTCTCCCCCAACGCCCTAGCACAGGCATCAGCACTGACTCCATTCTTTCTCACTCCCTTCTGGAGGCCTTTGACAAACCAACTCTGGGACAATCTGACTAATCCATCCCAGTTATCCCGGGAGCAGAGGGAAGGTAGATGGAGGGAGGGAAAACTGGGGCAAGTACAGAGATGCCTTACCAGACTCTGAGACCCAGCTCCAGGGAGTTAGTGATGACACAAGGGGACACCAACCACCAGTTGGATGCTAAGAGAGAAGAGGCAAATGATATTGACTCACCATGGATCTATATGGGATTGGAGACATGATGATAGCTAACATTTCTATAGACCTGTCATTTGAGCCTCCAGAAATCTTATGAACCAGAGACTATAAATATTATTCTCCTTTTCCAGATGACTAAATTGTAGATCACAGAGATTAAGCAGGATGCCCAGGATCACTTAGCTACTAAGTATCAGAGACAAAATTCAAGCCCAGGTCTTCCTAACTATATCCTCTGAAGCAGAATTCTCTTTCAAAAAGTGCATTGGGTGAAACTTGAGCTGTGATGACTACTTATAAAAGAAACCTTGAGAATCACAGATATGTGGGGAGTTTTTTTTATTAGTTTAAAAATAAAACAAAGCTTCAGAACGTGTTTCCCAAACACTAGGTCCCTGGGTAAAGGAGATGAAAATCATATGCCAGAGTGCTGAACTACAGAAAACACCCAATCATAACTAAGAGGCAAGAAGAAACAGGAAAATAAAGGGCAATGGATGGGAGTACCAATGGGAAACAATGACCAGACAAAGTCTACTGGGAGTAGAGGGGATCAGCAGGAGGCAAGCAAAATGGCACATACAGAAGATCATGAAATGTAGTACTCACAGTAAGAACAAACCCTGGAACCCCACTCGGGGCAGTTCTGTGAGTCGTGGAGGTAGTACAAGGGGAGGTTTGTTTCTTATGGGGTCTTGTTACTTTCTATGAGTGGCTCATATGTATGTCCTACCTGATTCTACTAACCCATTACAGACCTGTTCATATTTTGAACCTTGAAAACAGTCTCATTTCCAAAACTTTACTCATGCTACTCAGTCCATTTGGCATATTCTTTCCTTCCTCTCTTCATATTAAAGTTTTATCCTTCAAGCCCCAGCTCAAATCTTTCCATAAACTTTCCTAATCAACCCAGCCCACAACAATCTCTCCCTCCTCCTATTTAGTGCCTTGGATTCAAGCAGCATTTTGGAAAAGGAATATGACATGGGTGTAAATTGTCCCCTTATTTACTTAACTTATATGCAGACTACATCATGCAAAAAAAGCTAGAATTGAGGTTGCCAAGAGAAATAACAACAGACTGACATATGCAGACAACCCCACCCTGATGGCAGAAAGTAAAGAGGAATTAAGAACCCTGTTAATGAGGGTGAGAGAGGAGAGTATAAAGACTGGTTTGAAGTTTAACATCAAAAAACTGAGATCTTGGCAAATGCCTTCATCGCTTCCTGGCAAGTAGGGAGAAGAGAAGTGGAAGCAGTGTCAGGTTTTATATTCTTGGACTCAAAGATCGTGGCAAAGGTTGACTGCAGCCATGAAATTAAAAGATGCTTGGAAGGAAAACTGTGCCAAGTCTGAACAGCATACTAAAAAGCAGAGACATCACCTTGCCAACAACAGTCCATGCAGTCAAAACCATGATTTTTCCAGTATCAGTGTGTGATTGTGAGAGTTGTGAGGCTATAAGGAAAGCTGAGCACCATAGAATCTATGCTTTTGAATTGTGATGCTGGAAAAGACTTTTGAAAGTCCCTTGGATAGGGGTGGCTAGCACAGTGAATAGAGCACTGGCCCTGGAGTCAGGATGACCTGAGTTCAAATCCTGCCTCAAACACATAACGCTTACTAGCCGTGTGACCTTGGGCAAGTCACTTAACCCCAATGCCCTGCCCTCCCCCTTCAAAAATAAAAGCAAAAAAAAAAAGTCCCTTGGATGGCAAGGAGATCAAATCAATCAATACTTAAAGAAATTAATTTAGATTATTCACTGTAAGGTCAAATATTGAAGCTGAAGCTTAAATACTTTGGCCACATAATGAGAAGATGGGAGTCATTGAAATGACCCTGATATTGGGAAAGATTGAAGGCAAAAGGAAAAGGGGATGGCAAAGGATGAGGAAGATAGATAGTGTCATGGAAGAAATGAAAATGAGCTCATACAGGCTTCAGGAAATAGTGGAGAATAGAAGGACCTGTCAGCCTATATAGTCCATGGGGTCAGGAAGAGTAGGACACTGAATGGCTGAACAACCACAATAACTGCCTGGTATAGGGATTTGCACATATTAGGTACTCATTAAATGTCTGTCAAAAAGTAAATGGTTCTCTCTGTTCCACCCTCCTTCTGATGACTCCCTTATTTTATGAAACCCTGTTTGACATTATTGGGGGTAGTCATTCAATGGGAATAACACAGAGAAAGGACCCAAACCCAGGACCTTGGAGTCATTAGACTAGTTTCTAACCAACCGACCTAGGAGTGTCATCCCTTATTGCTATGCATGACCTCTGTACCAAGACTTAGACCTACAGCCTAGGACCTTTCCCACAGTTGCTAGTAGCATGTACAGGAGAGTCAGTGGACATGGCTCCTCTTCAGGCAAAACTGGACACCAACCCTAAGGTAGAAAAAGGGACCTTGCAACATTGGGATCATATTCCCATCATGTTTAGAAGCCCAGCTTAGAGCACAGAGGTCTATTGCTCTGTGGAGCCCAACCCCAGAGGTTAATAACATTCAGAGCAGTTAATAGGCTTCACAGAGATCCTGCTGGGTTTTCAGCTACTTGAGATTTAATTAAATTAACAAATTGGTCCCTTTGCCCAACATCCTTCTATCCCATGTACCTTAGCATATGTCAGTCAGGTTAATCCAGCATCTCCAGATGGTTGTGAGTTCTCTTTGTAAATTGAATGCCACACAATCACTGGGAAGGTAGGTGGAGTGGAGAGACAAAAAAAGAAAGAGAAAAAGAGAGGCAGGAAAAGAGAGAGAAAAAGAAAAAAAGACAAGATTCAATTTGCTTTAATATACATGTGTATATTTGTTCATATCTATGCATAAAAATGTTTTTCAAGAAAGAGAGAATAACAATTCCAAAAGGCTTGAGATTCACTGACATTTTTTCCTGACATCTCACCAGGAAATTATAAGCACCATGAGGGCAGGCCCTAGGTCTTATTGAGGCTTTGTACGTCTTCCAGCACCTAACACAGAGATCTGCCCACAGTAGGTGTTTAATAAGTGCTTGCTAAACTAAGAGTGAGAGACACACAGAGACAAAAAGAGAGAGAGAGAGAGAGAGAGAGAGAGAGAGAGAGAGAGAGAGGGAGAGAGAGAGAGAGAGAGAGAGAGAGAGAACATAAAACAAACCAGATAGAACCCTGTTTCCTCATAATTCATTTGCTGTCATGAATGTTTAGCTTCCCCATAAGGAAGCCCACTTGCTCCATGAATTCAAAGTTTGTTCCAAACAGGCCCTTGTCCAGAGCCACCTCAGCAAGAATACAAGACATGACATGATCGCTCACCAGTCACCAGGGCCGAGGCCCAAAGACAGATGGTAAACGGGTCTGCTTTGCAGATGCCAACAGGTCTGACTTGTTTTAAGCAATAAGGCAGTTGCCGAGGGAGGGAAAATGAGGTGGGTGGTCTCAGCCCTGGCACCGTCTTCAGAGCCACTCAAATAATACCTCTCCAGACTTCAATTACACAGGCTGTATGTGAATTAAGTGGGGGAAAGAAGCACCCAAGAGGAGGGAGAAAACTGCCGCACTTACAAAGGCCCTATGCCTCAGGACGGTCTATAATGGCTCATAAATAATAAATTCTCAGGCTCAATAATGCTGGGATACAAACCAGCATCGACCATGACAGAAAGGGGCACTAATGGAAATAGTAGCTTGACACCAAATCGAGAACTTATTTGATGGAAGGTCAATTTGGGGATTAATTTTAGCATAACTTTAGAGATGGCTAGCAGGAGGAGAAAAGAATGGTGGGTGGGGGGAGACAGGGACAGTGGCCCAGTTAGAAACACCTTCCAAAGCCTGGTTATTACAAGAAGGGCGGAGGCCAAGAAGTCCAGTTTTCCCAGTTTGGGAGGCTTGAGACCAGGTGGGAAAAGCACAACTTACATACCCTTTAGTGGGAATATCAAGTTCAATTCAAGTTAACAATGATTGATTGTGACCTACTATGTGCCCAGCTCTGTTTTAGAGGCTAGAGGGGAATCAGCAGGAATAGGAAACATTCCTGCCCTTCAGGGGCTTTCAGTCTAGTGAGGGAGACACCAAAACATTGACAATGATGATGCAAGGCAGTGTATCCAATTTAGCAAGCATTTATTAAATAGTTATTCTGTGCTAGATGATGGGAAAGATACAAAGTTTCAATAAGACCTAGTCCCTGCCCTCATAGTGCTTACAGTCTCCTAGCTAGATGTCAGGGAGCTATGTCAGTACGTTTCATCTTTTGGAATTGCTATTCTTCTTCTTCTTCAAAAAACTGTGTATGGGTAAATATATAGAAATATGTACATACATAATTAAAATTAATTTAATTAGATTTAATTGAAGGGAGGAAATTTGGGGTTTCACACACACACCCAAGATATTTGAAGACGGCCTAGAAAGGAAGGAAGAATGATTTTGCCTTGCCTAGAGCAAAATGAGTAGGCATCCCTGAGGTTCAGGGAGGGTTAAGGCAATTAATTAGCCAGCCTCTTTAAAGCCTTTGAAAAGCACCATATGGCCTGGTTTGCCAGTGCAATTTGTTAATATTTAGAGATGCTATAATATGAAAATTTTGGGCTTCTGTGAAAGTTTTGATGCTGGGGCAGTCTATATCCTGGAAAATTATCCAATGAGAAAGAAGCCAGGAAAGTGGAATGTTTGTATACCATTTTGTCAAGAGAAATAAGAACTTGGATATTCTGTGTGTATCCTTTTGGTGGAAAAAAAAATAAGGAGGTGTGGTAGTTTACCCACAGGCCCAGTTATTTGAGGCAAATGTCCATGTTTGGATGGCTTCAAACCTTCCAGAAAAAAAAAAGTTAAAATAGATTCATACCTTATTTTCCCTCTTCCAGTATTATGTTAAGGACTTCCCACTACCAGTCACATTGCCACACTAGATGAATTGCCTAGAACCATGGGTGGGGACCCTGGGACCTAGAGGCCATGTGTGGCCCTCTAGGGTCTAAGTGTGGCCCTCAAAGGGTCATTTGAACCACTTGAGGACCTAGAGGGCTCCAGGCCACAGGGTCCCCACCCATGGCCTAGAACCCTTGGTTCCTTTCTACTTCCTAAACAAATTCTCTTGCATAGTTGAGAAAATGCTGAACCTAGAGTCAGCAGATACTTACTCTCTCTGTGACCTTGGGCAAATTACCAATCTCTCAACATCACATTCTTATCTGTAATGTTCTTATCTATAAATTGGGGGAAGCAATACCTATAATACCTTGCTGAACTCTTGTTATTCGGTCAATAAACATTTATTAAGCACCTACTATGTGCAAGGTGCTGTGTTGAGTGCTGTTATGAAGATCAAATAAGGCTATGAAAGCACTTTGCAAATTTTGAAGGCCTCTCTGAATGTGAATTACTGTTGTTATTGTGGTTACAAAGACCACAGCACCATTCCCCATCTCCCCTCCTTAGCTTTAATGCAAAAGAGGGAACCCTTCCTCTTGCCAAGGTTAACCACTCTATTTGTGCCTTTCTCATCTCTTCTGAGAGTTTGCCCCTTCAGTGATCTCATTTCTCTCCCAAATTTCCAAGCTCTCCTTATCCACTGGCTCCTCCTCTGATGTCTATAAGCACACCCAGATTCCCTCCATCTTCACACACACACACACACACACACACACACACACACACACCCCTTTCATTTAACCATGCTTTCATCCTATATCTTTCCTCCCTTTCACAATCTCCTAGAAAGACCTACATATACTCATTGCTTTTATTTCCTCACCTCCTGATCACATCCTTTTGCTGTCTGAGTTCACTCCACACCATTTGACTAAAACTGTTCTCACCAAGATTCCTAAACATCTCTTAATGGCTAAATCCGATGGTCTTTTTTTCTGTGTTCTCACCCTTCTTGACACTTGCAGCATTTGTTGTGATTGATTACCTTCTCTGCCTAAATTCTTTCTTCTCCCTGGGTTTTTGGGACGCTGTCCTCTCCTGATTCTCCTCCCATCAGACTGATCCTTCTCAGTTATCTTTTCAATTTCATCATCCATGTCCCATCCTCTTTCCCATGTAGATGGCCCCTCCAGAATTCCATTCTGAGCCTTCTTCTCTGCTTTCTCTACACCCTCCCATAATGATATCATCAGTATCCTTGGAGTCAACTGTTATTTCTCTGTAAATGACTCCCATACCTTCATGATTCTCCTGAGCCCCAGCCCTATAGCACCCTTTTGGCAGTCTGGTGAAGTCTGTTTATCCTATCTCCAAATAAGGTTTTTAAATGCATAAAATAAAATATGTAGGATTACAAAGGCAACCAATTATATTGAAACATAATTATCAAAGTATTTTGAAAAAGCCAAGTTCATGAACCCATGTTAAGAACCCCTGTGGCTTAGCTTCATCTCTATTCTTAAATTCCCCTTTTTTATCGAGAACCACCTTCCTTCCAGTAGCATAGATTCTCAACCTTCACATTGTTCTCAACTCTTCAGTTTCCTCAATATTCCCATGTCTAACCAAGTGCCAACTTTTATCAATTTTACTTCCTTAACATTTCTTCCATCTATTTCCTTCTCTCCACTCACATGGCCCATCGCCCCTGTGTAGGCCCTTATCATCTGTTCCCTAGACTAATATAGTTATCTCCTAAATGATCTTCTTCCCTCCAGTCTTTAATTCATCCTCCACACAACTGCCAAGCTGAGTTTCCTAAAGTATAAATCTGAGGGTGATCCCTGCTCCAGAAACTTCAGTAGGTCCCTATTCCCTCTAGGATAAAAAACAGACTTTTTCCTCTTGAAATCCCTAGCTTATCCTACAAAGACCTTTCTTGATTTCTCTGGTTGTTAGTGGTCCCCTGCAAAAACAAATTTACTTTGTATTTATCTGTTGTATACACCAACTCAGTATCTCAACTCACTCTCCTGTCCTACACCTTTGCACAACTGGGACATCCAAGCTCCCAGCACTGCTTCAGCCCTCACTCAGCCTAACCAACTCTACTTCACACAACTCCTGCCTCCCCATTTTGTTCTCCACACACCACCCAGTCACCACAACACTAGATCTCAATCCACTTGGGGTACATGGGGTGTTCAGGGAGGACTAGCACCTCTGTTATGAGGGCTTGCCAAGCCCTTTCCAGGGCTACTCATCCACCTTTGGTATTCATCTTCAGCCAACTTCGACCTGGGGCTCCAAGAAGCTACAGCATGTATAGTAACCACACCTTAGTAAACCATCTTGGCAGATGGCTATAGCAGGTTGAGGGTAACTAATGGGCCACCAATGGTGAGTTAGCAGGATGTCTACCCCAAGCATATAGAGACTTCTACTGGTGGGATGGACCCATGAGAACAATTTGTTCCAATGGTCATGTAGGCAGCTGAAACAGACACCATGTAATGCTTAGAGCTTGGTCTGACATCAAAGACTCCAAGGTCATCCACTGCATCCCAGGTCATCACCAGTCATCCTGATTTTCTTACACTGGCTTCCAATGACTATGGAAGAGAAAGTTAGGCTGACAACTTTGTGCAGTTCTGCCCCCTTAAATCAAGACACCCCCCTGCAATGTCATTGGTTCCCTTTAAAAATTAAGGATGAACAATGGCTCTCAATCCACACTCCCACCTTTGCCATACACAGGGGCCAGTTGCTTTTACCATGCTTCTCACAATCTCCAGGGGCTCTTAGAGAATACCTGGTCATGACTTAAACAAGCCCAGGAACTAGGGGTTGACTCAGACAGATATATGCGTATAGTGCCCAGTTGACCTCCCTACCCCCACCCCCTTTATGGACTACTCTAGACTCCAACACCCTGGCTCTGAGTCCATGATTTTAAGCAATTCTCCTTTATCTAAGATCATTACCAAGCAATCAAACAACAGCAAGTAATTATTGAGTCCTTACTATGTGTGAGTCACTACACTGGGTGGTAGAGGTACAGACATTTGACATAGCTCCCGCCCTCAGTGTTTATAGTCTATAGAAAGTAGAATATATGAGTAAAAAGCTCTATCTTTCTTTGGAGAGTCACTTGCCTCACGCTAAAGGTATAGGCTCTTGTTAGCAGCCCCAGTGACAAAATAAACTTCCTCTCCTTGGGATTTACATTCCAAAGGGAAAGGAAATAGTTATTCCCCTTGACCAAGAACAAAAGAAGGAATGTGTGTTTACAGACCTGGTCCTAGAGTTCATAGGGAATATAGCTAGAGAATAAGAAAGGGGAGTAGTGGAGAAAGGGGGTGGGGGAAGGGAAGGGAAGATAGTTTTCCTGGAACTCAGTCATACACAAAGCAATTAAATATTCAAGAAGTCTGATATCAGAATATTAGATGAAGTTTAGGACCCCTGAAAATCATTTTTTTAAATCCCATTGACTATTGTACTCAAGTGAGCTGTTCCTAAGCATTTCTAAGAAATGCCTAGATGGTACCACTAAAGGACACACTGACTCTAACAGCATTGTTGCTCTGCCAGTACAGACTACAACCAAAACTCATAGAGAGTCTTGTGACTATGGCCAGATAGATAGACAGACAGACACCAGACAGAGAGGAGACTCAATTAACTAGTTAATTCATTACAAATTCAACCTATGGCAGAGCAAGTACTTAGACATGCAAACTATTTCAACACCTATTCTCAAAGCCTTTTCCATTTGCTGTAATTTGTCAGAGTTTTGATTCCCTAGTTTAGACTTTGGGAACCCAGGGTCACCTCTCCATTGTGATAAAACATAGGAGGACTTTAGTGGAGGACCATAAGACATGGGATCTAATAATTACCTCACCTTTTCTTGGCAGGGAAGTGGGGAGGGTGGATGTGGGGGTGGGGTGGGGCTGATGACTGGTCCTGGCCATGGCGAAGCCTCTGGGACACCCAAATTCTCTTTTTCCTCCCTTCATAACCATACAAGAGGCCAGGATGGAGCAAAGGTGCAAACTTTGGAATAGAGCAAAGTCAGATGATCCTCATGGAATCTTGTCTTCATTAGCATGCATGCCTCATACTGGCTAATATAATCATAACCAAACTGGATGAAAACATAGATAAAACTGGGAGGTCCCAGAGAATTCATCTTCATGGCCTTTAATTACATCACTTTAAAAAAAAAGGTAATATCTTCCTGAATTCATACATTCATCCAACAAATATTTACGAAGCCTCTGCTATGTGAAGGGCATGGTTCTGAGACATGGGTGCTGAAGTCATGGAGCTCAGCTATTCAATGGATTTATTCATTGAATGAATAAATGAGTTAATGAATTCCTGTCCCAAAGATAGAAAAAAACTTCTAGAAAATTCATCCATTCATTCACACCATTTTCCCCGAAGTTAATAAATTAAAAAAATAATAAAAGAAGTTTCACCTGAATAGCCCCCAGAGTTCATCTTTTATATAAAAATAACTCTGTGATTATTTTTATGTTTTAAAAATGTCAAGGAAAGAAATCACTACTTGGACCAACTTACCCATTGCTTGCTTCCTTTTTTTTTTTTTTTTTAGGTTTTAAACTCCAAAGATTCAGGGCCTAATGAATCCCCAAATGAGGTTTTTTAAAACTCACCTCTCTCAGCAACAAATGCTCCCTTAATGAGGTTGTGGCTTCCCATGGCTGAAATAGTCTTCCCTTGCTTGGACCTTGGCATGTGTGCAGTGTTATTGATCAGATTTCACTCTGTAGCCCTAGGAGTCAAATACTCAAGATATTAAAGTGGATTAAATCTAGGAATACTTAATCAAGCACCCAACACTGATAGAAGATTTGAGATGACAGTGAAACTCCAGTTCCTATCAGATCAGGTAATTATTTTCATGAATATTATTGTTGTTTCTGGCAGAAATAATTGCTATAACTTGTGGTTTCACTAAGCACTTGGGCACAATCAATATCCTGAATGGAGAATTGACAAGTGTTGCATCAGTAATGACCATAGAGTTTTTAAACCCTATTGATGTGGCAGGTTTTGATCTATAATTTCATGTCTTTTCTGAAGTTTGAAAAAGTAAATGTCCTGAAGTGAATTTCCCATGTGCCCAGTCAGCCATGAGAAAAAAAAGTACAGATAAGTCATGTGAAGGGGACATTATACAACAGCATGCCTACTCCAGAACTCTAGCTAGTATCCCAGTTGGAAGGCTGGAGGTTCCAAATATCTTTAGTTAGTCACAAAATAAGTGGATCCCTGGTGACTCTACAACGGAAGTACCCAATTGGTGGTTATGACTAGGTAGCACATTAGATAGAGCGCTGAACTGAGTCAGGAAGAACAGGCCAAACCCAGCATCAGACCCATCCTATCTGGGTGACCCTGGACAAGTCACTTAGCCTTCCAGATGCTTCAATTTGCTCAGCTGTAAAATGGGGATCATGGTAGCACCTACTTCACAGGGTTGCTACGAGGATCAAGTGATTCAATATTTATAAAGTGCTTTTCAAAATTTAAGGTAAGATATAAATGCTACTTATCATCATCATTATTATAATTTGGAGAAGAGAAAAGATTTTTTTTTACTTCTCCATATAAATCAGAGGCACATGAACAACTAATTCTTTTTTTGGAGGTTAAGTGACTTTTTTCAGGGTCATACAGCTAGTAAATGTCTGAGGCCAGATTTGAACTCAGATCCTTCTGACTCCAGAGCTGATGCTCTAATCCTCTTCATTACCTAGTTGCCCTGTATTAATAACTAACTCTTAACAAACCAAGTAACTGATCTTCAGCAGGTTTTAATATGATAGGAAAAGAAAAGGAACAAGCAATCACTTCATCCTAGATTTAAGTCTAAAGGGATCTCAGAGGTTACCTAGCATACATATGAAGACACTGAATCCCAGAGGGGGTATATCACCTGCTCAAGACCATTTAGGTAGCACATGGCAGAGCCAGGTACTGAACTCAGGTCTTTCAAGTTCAAATCTACCACAGGTTTTCCACTCTACCACACTTGTCTCAAATCTGATGCCACTGAGGGAGAAGAGAAGTCAGAGCAAGGAATCAGAAGGTTCTCAAGACAGCCTTGTCTACCTCATGGTTTTGCCCAAGGCGGGCCACGTAGACTTGTGTTGCTGGAGACAGAGGACAAGAAAAAACATGCCAAGAAGGTAGAAGAGGCTGGGGAGAAGGCAAGAAGATAGGATTGACAATGGAGCATGGGAAAGATAGTGAGGAGACTCTACTAAACCATTATAGATGGTGCATGATGGATAACACCAGGTGACCTGGTTGGGTAGGTAGAATACAAAACAAACAGAAGAGTCTGGACCTGATATGCAGTCAGGGACTTTTGTAACAACAGGACATAGAGGAAGTTATCAAGCATGAATATAGGTAATGAAAGCTAAGTTTTAGAAGTTTGGTCCTATATCAATGAAGACCAATTGTGAGTACTCATAATGCTGATGGGGGGGCAGTGGGGAGGGGAGAGGAAGAGAAGTGGGGGAAGAAGGTGACTTTGGATTCTCAAAGCTCTGCCAATGGAGCATAAGCTTTGGAAAGTCACACCAAGCTTGGGAAGCTTTAAGTACAAGGGGCAAATGGTCACTCAAGGACTGGTCTTGCTAAATTTGGAGAGGCTTGTATGACTGACTGCCAGGCAATGAACTATTTGGCTACAGTAATTCATGAAGCCATCTACTGAGGTATTTGTTCTGGTTCAGTGATTAGCCACAATGATGAGATTCTAGGTCTTTGGGAATATTGAAAAACTCAGTGGTCATTTATAAGATGAAATCAAGAGGAGACAAAAGGCATGTATGTTAGCCAGGAAACTACTGTAGTAAACCGAGGGTGAGGAGATGAGGTCCTGAAGAGAGGGATGTCAGAGAAAGCTGAGAGGAAGGACTAAATCTGGAGAAATTCCAAAGGAATGAACAACAGGGTTTGAAAACAAATTGGGTGCAGAAGGAGGAAGGGGAGATAAACAAAGATGGCGCCAGAGTTTCTAGACCATAGAAATGGAAGAAGAATGATACAAGGTACAGAAATTGAGGAGTTGGGGTCAAGGGGACAAGGCAACAATAGGAATGTGGGTCAGAGAGGTTTGCCAGAAATGATGATGAATTTAGTATGAGACACAGGATCACTAGATTTTCATAAAACATTAGAACAGAAAGGGATCTTAGGAATCACATAATTTAATGCCTCCTCCTTCCCCCTTGAAGAATAAGAAAACTGGGACTCAGAGATGTAAAGTGGGCTCACGATAACACAGCTGATTATTGACAGAACCAGGGTTTTGAACTCATGTCTTCCATCCTGAGTTATACAGTTAATGACTGAACTGGGACCACATCAGGTCCCTTGCTACCAGTCCAGGGCTTTTCCAGTATTAAATTGGAGACAATGAGAAAGTGTACTGATGAAGATGTCCTATAGTTTGTGGGACTGTGGTGGTAAGTGAGACATCAGGACTGGAGCTATACTAGTCTGGTAGTCATGTAGGTGGCACCATACTGCATAAAGTACTGGGCCTGAAGTTAGGAAAGTTCATCATCCTAAATTCAAATCCAGCCTCAAACACACTAACTAGTTGTGTGACCCTAAGCAAGTCACTTAACCCTGTTTGCCTCAGTTTCCTCATTTGTAAAATGAACTAGAGAAAGAAGTAGCAAAACACTCTGGTATCTTTGCTAAGAAAACCCCAGATGGGGTCCCAAAGAGTCAGGTAGGTCTGAAAAAAAACAAAAAACCACAAGTCATCAGAGCAAAAACAATAGCTGAAGTCAGAGGAAGCTTTGAAAGGTAAATGATCTCAGCCCTGAATCTCTTTCAGAGAGGTGAAGAGATAACAGAGACAACTAGGTCCTGAAGTGGATGAAGTACTGGGCCTTTGATCAAGAACGTCCAGATTCAAACCCAGTTTCAGGCACTGCACATGCTCAAGTGTGGGACCCAGGGCAAATCTGCCTGCCTCAGTTTCCTTAACTGTAAAATGGGGATAATAATGGCATCTACCTATTTGGGTTGTTGTAAGGATTAAATGAGGGAGTATCTATAGAGCACTTAGCATCGTGTCTGGCACATAATACACATTTAATAAATGCTTGTTCCTTCGATAAAAAACAGGGACATGGAAGGGCATCTAGTGCCTGGGTTTTGATCAAAAGCCTTTTTGCATTATTTACTAAGATATGCTCCACTGTACATACCATTACTGTTTTTGCTGTTGCTGTTAATGATGAAAATATCAACAATGATAAAGTGTCATAGGAAAAGCTCTGGAGAGAGCTAGATTCTAGTCCTGATTCTGTCACAGTGTGATCTTAAGTACATAATGTTGTTTCTCTCAGCTTCAGGATCAGCATCAGTTTAAAAAAATAGAGATAATATCTGCTCTCCCTACCTCCCAGGGTTTCTGGAAGAATTCCATGAGATAATGGATAGGAAAATGCTTTGTAAATTATAAAGGGCTTTGTAAATGTAAGGTATTATTTTATATTTATTATTATATCTTCTAAATCAAATTAATTTGCAAGTTTCATTTAATCCCAGGAGTTAATAGGGTAGAAAGAGACTACTCATGTTGCAAAAATTTCAGAATCGCTTGTGCAACAACAATATTTCTGTGGTTTCTATGGTGCACAAAGGTTTCATGGGAGTTTAATGAGCATGTCTTGATGGGTTGATGAAAATAATTAGAGGCCTCCTCTGACTATTCTCTATCAGAATCATTTGACGTTTCCCAAGATTCTCTATCAGAGGTTTTTGGAAGAGTTATAAGTAAACCTTCGTTCCTTTCCATTCCAATAGAAGATGGCTATAGTGAATCCTCTCTATTGGGGATGGGGAGGAGGATGGGGATGGGGATAAATCCCCCAGCCCAGACTGAGCCTTTTGGCTCAAGTGCTTGCGATCAAAGATCCAGAGTTGGAAATGACATGAATGGGCAACTAGTCCAACCTTCTCATTTTACAGACAAGAAAATCGGGGCTCGGGAAGATGCAGTTGCTTGCCCAACATCAACAAGGCCCAAGAGCAGAGGTAGGATTTGAATCTAGGCCCTCTAACTCCAGAGCCAGCACTCACTCACTGGGCTACAGCTCCCTGGAAGCTCAGGTTGATGGTCATCCAGGTACCTTGGTCCTGTGCAAGCAGTGGGCTCTACACTGCTCTCCATCTATTTGTGCTTCCCTCCCCAACCCCAGATACCACAGATGTCACTGAAAACCATCTCATATGCTACCTTTTCCTTTATTAAATTGCCTTGTTTTCAAATGATGTAAATCAGCCTTCTCTTTGTCCCTCTCTCCCCTTCCCATTGAAAAAGATAGAAAAATAAAACTCTTATAGCAAACTGTTGTTGTTGAGTTATCGCTGACTTTTTATTACCCCATAGACCACAGCACACCAATGAAGTCTGTGGGGTTTTCTTAGCAAAGATGCTGCGGTGGTTTGCCATTTCCTTCTCCAGTGGATTAAGGCAAACAAAGGTTAAGTGACTAGCCTGGGGTCCCACAGCTAATCAAAACAAATTCTAGCATTGGTCATATCATATACCTATACATACACACACATATATATGTATATATGTATACGTATACATATATACATATATACACACATACACACATACATATACATGTACACATATGGGAAGACAGAGAAATAGAGACAGATACAGAGAGAGATAGAGATGCAGTCCTCAACATTCTCATTTAATTTGGGGGACTTCAAGTATTCATGATGTGTAAGTTTGTGGAGTAGCTGATTTCCTGCTAGGCTCTTCACTGGTCTTATTCACCTTACCATTGTAGAGTAATGAATTTTCCATATATTCATTCCATATTTTCACAGTTTGCCTTTAAAACTCAAATTTTGTGCTGCAGTTATGCTCCCAAAGCATAGTGCAAGTCCTTTGGCCTCTAAGCCCAAGCTTGCAAAGCCAATGATGAGGCTTAGTGAGAAAATAAAGACATTAGATAAACATGGAGCTGCATAGTCTGCAGCCACTGTTGGAGGGAGTCTGGTGTTAATGAGTTGACGTTATGTCCACAAAAAGGAGGAAAGTATTTGTGAAAACGTTCATGAATCCACTCCAGGAAATACTAAGGTAACCTCTCAAGAACACAAAGAGGAAACAATGCCCTCACACTGCCATCTGACACAGCGGAAGATAAGATGCAAGTTTAAAAAAAGTTTTAGTTTTAAGAAATTTAGTTGCTGTCCAGTGTTTATGGTACTGTAGATTTCATGTTTTATGAAAAGTGAATATTGCCTGAAATTAATTTTTATTGACATATTAGCATAAAAGGTCACAGAATTCTAGGGAATTACTAACAAGAAAAATGTTTGCATGTTAACCAGTTTTATTTTGTGTATTGCATTTTATGAGTTATTTCACGGTTACTCTGTTAGGAAAAGTGAATACTATCAGAATTAATATTTTGTTATAGAGGACTGTGTGCATAAAAGTATATTTTCAGCAATCTCTAGAGAAAGATTATAGCTTTTGGTGGTCACAGGAACAAACCCAATATTTCCCGTAAGTTCAAGTCAACATTCTCATTTTTTACTTTTGTGCCATTTTCTAGGAATGTTACCTTCCTGTGAAAGTTGAAGATTGATTGTATACACACACCTAATCTCCAACTGCCTCAGTTTCCTTATCTGTAAAATGGGAGTAATTAGCACTTACCTTCCAGGATTGTTGTGAAGATCACATAAAATAGTATTTTCAAAGCAGTACAGTGTCTGGCACATAGTAAGGACTTAATAAATGCTTGTTCACTCTTCCCTCCTTCTCACCCTACTCACCAAACTCCAATGGCTCCCTATTTCCTCCAAAACTAAATATGAACTCCTATGACATTTAAAACTTCACAGCCCCCCTCCTACCTTTCCATTCTTCTAATTCTTTGCTACATTCCTTGAATTGGGGATTCTAACCATACTGACCTACTTGTTACACACACACACACACACACACACACACACACACATATGCACACGAACATATGCACACATTCCTCCTGTCTCTGTGCTAGTTTTGTCTCCTCTCTCTCTTTGTGCTGGCTGTCCCCATGCCTAAAATGAATACACTCCCTCCTCAGCTCTGACTCTTAAAATCTGTGGTTTCTTTCAAGACTCAACTCAAGCACTATCTTTTTGTTTGTTTAAAGGATGTGCTCCCTCCCTCTGCATTCATTCTATATAATTTCTGTATACATTCATATTTGTATTGTCACTTTCACTAGAATGTAAACTCTTTGAGGGCAGAGACTTAACATGGCAAATCCCATACAGGGAATGTTTAATGAATACTTATTGATGAATTAATTGAGCATATATTGATTTGAGTATCTAAGCACATCTGGATATTCCTCACTAATTTGGTGCTGCTAAAATATTAATACGGGCATTAAAAATGTAGACTTTTCTCTGAGAAGGAAAGAGAATAAGGATATACAAGAAAAGATATCAAAGAAAATTAAAATTTAAACATAAAGGTATTTATTATGAAATGCACACATGTTGAACATAGCACCAATAGCCTGTGTGATACAATTTGGCAGCGCCCTGCATGTCAATCCGGTCTTCCCAAGAGGTTTTAATTCCCTACAGGGCAGTAATTCCCTAGGGCAGACTAGGCATATAGTAGGAGCTTAAGAAACAGTTGTGTGTTGATTTGGCATCATCTTATCTTAGTTTTCCTTCCTGTCCATCTCCTTCCCTTCCTCCTCCTACTCTCTCAAATATGGAAAGTTTCCTTACCCAGCACTACTACCTTCTACACTTAGAGATGGAAGAATTCAACATTTCATTTAAAAAAAATTGAAGGACTTGGGGTTTGGGGGCCTAGAGAAGTGAAATCTTAAGACTAGGAGTTGGGAAGACAGTATCTTCAAGTTTTCAAAGGGCAACTATACAAAAAAAGGGAGTATATGTACCCTGTGGTCTTCCAGGAGGCAAAGTTAGAACCAATAGGCAGAAGTTTCAGTTAAGTGGGTTTCAGCTCAACATAAGAAAGGAAGGTCTTTTTTAATAATTAAAACAGACTACAAATGGAATGTACTTCCTTCTGAGGTAATAAGTTCTCCATCACTAAAAGTGTTAAAGTATGAGTTACAGGATTTACCAGGAATACTGTAGGAAAGATTTTTGAATTGGGTGGGAAAGTAGACTAGATCAGTGGTAGTGTCAAATTCAAATAGAAACAGGGGCCATTAAAGGATGCATACAGATCCCTGTGCACTAAACATTGACTTAGAAAGCCACATATTAGCATTATCTATGTTTTATCAAAATTTAAAATTTTTCTTAAATATTTACCAATTACATTGTAGTCTGGTTCAGGATGATGTCTAAGATGACATACTTCCTCATCCAAAGATCAATGGAGCATCATGACCCTCTTTTCCCCAGGCATTGAGAGAGGAATAACTGACAAATTCCCCAACCTTAAAAGGGATAGGGCCAGCAAGTGATGATTATTATGGGTAATTGACAGAGTCTACATTAGTGAAGAGGGTCTGGTCAAGTTATGATTAAAAAGAGGGTAAATCAGAGGTCATATTATGTCAAGCTATGATTCTTTGAAATATCAAATCCAGAGGGTAGGATAGGAGGCAGAAATGAAGTTCATTAGCCACAAATGAAAAGTTAGGAAGTCAGCATGGTGTCTGTCAGTGTGAACACATTACAAAGACAATAGTAAAACATTACTGAAGTCATTGGATTGTAGATTTAGGGCTGTCAGAGGCTAGCTAGTCTGCCCTTTCATTTTACAGATGGAGAAACCTTGGAGAAATTAAGTGACCTATCTAAGATCACATAAGGATTAAACCTCAGGGGTGGGATTTGAACCTAGATTTGATGGTTTCCCTCATGTGATTTTCCTACCTAAGTCAGCATTCTTTTATGGTGGCACTATACTCCTTATTCTACTGGGTCAGCATTGACATAAAACCAAAATGGATCCCTTAGATACAGAGGTTGTACATTCCTGTGCACGAAGTTAGCAAAACTCCTGAGTGCATTCTCCAATCAGATGAAAATGTAATTGGGCAATGTTTAACAAAATAAACAAAAAATACAAGACAACACAGATAATGTTAATTTGTTGTTTTCTAAGTCAGTTTATGACTGTGGGATCTGTTTCTATTTGATTTTGATTCTGTTACTTTAGGATCACTTCCAGATTGTGAGGCCATGGCCTGATGCAATAGTATAGATAGAAAACCTCTAGAAAAATTCCAGGGAATGCATATGTCCTCCCCTATACTCATAACTATCTTGGTCTATAAGGTCCTGACCATTTCCTAAACTGTATGTTCATCTTTTCCATTCATAATTAGTAATATCAAGCTATAAATCATTCAGGTTTGAAGCAAGATTGTCCCCAAAAGGTCAAGGTGTCTATTCTTGCCAGAATGGCATCAATCCCACCCCCCTCCCCACCTCCACAGGAGTAGATCCATGACAGATTTCAGTGTTACTGCAATGCAAGGCAGAGAGGACTTGGCAGAGATGGTAGTAAATCTTTCCCTCTCACTTATGGTGTCCTTGGTCTGGGAACATGCTTTACATTGTAAAGTTTACAAGACTGAGTACAGCCTACTATGGTCCCTCAACCAGCTGCTTCTTTTTTCTATTTCATTTCTCACTGCTTGACCCATCCCCACTACTCATATTAGAACAAGAAGGAACATTAAAGGCCATCAAATCCAATTCCCTCATGTTATATATAAGGAAACTAAGGTCCAGAGAGATTAACCACTTGTTTAAAGAACACACAGGTAATAAGTACAGAGGTAGGGCTAGAACTTATGTTTTTTCTCCTGAGGCAATTGAGGTCAAGTGACTTGCCCAGGGTCACACAGATATTAAGTGTCTGAGACTGAATTTGAACTCAGATGTCCCTGACTCCACAGTCAGTGCTTTATCCATTGTGCCAACTAGCTGCCCCTCAAATCCAAGTCTTTTTATACTGTGTTCAGCATTGTTTCTAGTATACTACACATATGTGAGCTTGTTTAATTTGGAATAAATAACAATACAATAAATAAATAACAAATAAATAATTTGAGCTTGTTTAATTTTAGTCCTTGTCTATGGGACACTTAAAAAATCCCAAGTATGTTGTCTTGAAATGAGTTAGACTCCCGTCCAATGAAAAACATAGCCAAGAGTTAAACTAAGTTGGGAAAGTATTCATTTTCATTGCTTTATAATTTATTTATTTTAATAGAGACCGTATCTCAGTACTACTCTTAGATTTTTTTCCCTAGTCTAAGATTATTTTTAGCATCTCTGCTCCTATTATCAAATATCATTAGAGAGCTCTTGTTAAAGAGTTATGACATCTGTTTAATGTGTCACCTTAAAGAATAAGGCTTGCTTTTCTGTAGTTCCACAGCTCTGTGATGTTTGGTTTCCAAGAAAGGACTGACCTGAGAACCTCAATACAGAAGACAGATTCTGTTCATTTAGACATTCTCCCCCCGCCCCCAATTCCTTTCTCAGACTTAGAATATTAGTGTCTGGCAAACCTTTAATATGGAAAGAAAATATTGCTGACAACCTGAGTTCTCAACTAGTCCAATGTTAGAATTTTAGCCTAGATGCTTCCTGTTTAATTTTTTCTTTATTTCCTCTCCATGAAAGCAAAGAACTGTATCTTTACCCTAGGCCCTAGCCACCTCCTCTCTACAATATTCCTCTTGCCTCACATTTACGATCTAAATCTCGAAGGGACCTCAGAGGTTATTTATTCCAACTCCACAGGAGTTATAGGACTTCACCAAGGTCACACAGGAAATCAGGTACACTCCAATCTAAATCTTGAAGCTGGATTCTGGAAACTTGCTCATAGTAGAACTTAGACAAGGAAAGGGAGATCACATGCAGTCCCTGAAGGCAGAACTATCTTGCGATACGGCACATTTTGACAGTAACTCAGTGAAGCAATCTTGCTAGGGAAAGGGAGGCTCCATGAGTTGGTACAAAAAAAAAAAAAAGATTCAAAATAAAAATCAACTGAAGTTCACTTTGTCTAAAAAGTAGGCTCCGTTTCTATTTGAGTTGGATACCACTATTTTTGATACTCTAGTCAAATCAGATAATTCCATTCAACATTTTGATTCAATAAACATTTATTAATTACCTGTCACAAGGCTTTTTTTTCCCTAGAGCTGTGTGGGATTCAGATGTAATAAACTCTAGGAACACAATCCCAACTGGGAGCTCAAAGTCAAAGGTTAGCATACCCAAGAGATGGCTGCTATTGTCCCTCAGGATTTTAGTAGTAACCCAGAGGGTCCGTGGTTTTTAGTGCTATCTCTCATGAGCCCTCATCAGTTTGCTTCTCATTGAATATTATCAAGTAATCTCAGTACTCCTTAAAGCAAAGATATTTGCTAAAAGGTATGACAAGAACTATAATTACTGGGGCAGCTAGGTGGCACAGAGAATAGAGCAAACTGGCCCTGGAGTCAGGAGGACCTGAGTTCAAATCCTAACATCAACACTTAACACTTTCTAGCCATGTGACCTTGGGCAAGTCACTTAACCCCAATTGCCCTGCCTTCCCCCATCCAAAAAAAAATGTAAAAATAAAAACAAATAAAAGAACTATACTTACAAAAACATCCCTGCTCTCTTCCCACTCCCATCCCCAAGTCTGAGGCAAGATTTCCCACAGGTAGACACAGGTCTGTGAAGAGTATGCTCAGACATAGGGTACAATAGTAATGAGACACCCACACAGAGAATGTGTGTCACACAGTTAATTTTGGTTTTTTGGCCCTGAGAGTCCTTTTTTTCTTTTCGTAAAGTCCTCATGAAGTTCATAGTGGGGTGTGACATCAGTGAAGGATGACTTGCTTTGTTACAGGGAGGCATTTCTGCTGAACAGGTGAAACAGCTGCTAATCCTGACCACTTTACCAGCTCCTAGGTTGGACCACTTCTCCACCATTGCTAGTGCCTTCTCTCTCCATTCTGTGCCAGTGGAGGGGAAGAAGCCAGCTCTTACCTTGAAATTTCTCCATCTGGTAAATGTGTCCAAGGTCACTTCCTGAGTACATCCATCTCAAGGTAGCTGCTCAGTTAGTGATATTTCCATAGGTTTATATCTGATTTTTGCCACCAAAACTGTAAAGTCCTTGAATGTAAGGGATCATGTCTCCTATTTCTTTGCACAGGAAACATGGAATAGTGCAAAGTGCCCTAGACCCAAGATTAGGAGGATCTGATTTTGAATATGACAGTTATCGGTTGTATGAGTTTGAGCAAGTCACTTGGGTAAGGCCTATCTAAGCCTCAGTTTTCTTAGCTCTGAGTTGTAGATAATGCTTGTACTACTTATTGTATAGGTTGGTCTTAGAGAGTGTGCTTTGTAAACCTCAAAATATTATAAGCTTAAGCATGCATTTTTCTTTTCTTTTCTTTTCTTTTCTTTTGCTTTTTGGAAGGGTAAATGTAGGGCAATTTGGGTTAAGTGACTTGCCCAAGGTCACATGGCTAGTTTTTTTTGTGTTAAGTGTCTGAGGCTGGATTTGAACTTGGGTCCTCCTAACTTCAGGACCGGTGCTCTATTCACTGCACCACCTAGCCATCCCAACATACATTTTTCATTTCTTAAAAATGGGCATACAGTAGACACTCAATAAATGCTTGTTTTTGTCCATAGTAATGGAAGACAGGTACGATAGAAGTCGGAAGCTGTTGATAATTATATAATCTAAATGCCTCATTTTAACCAATCATGTCTACCAAATTTCCACAAGAACCCTCCCCTACCTCCACCCCCATCCCAAGAAATCATGGGCACCAAGACTGAATGGCTGGAATCAAGTCTTACCTTTTCTCTCTTTCTTTGTCAGATGGAGACACAGGGGAGTTTTGAAAGATGCAGAAACAGAAAGAAGATAGCGATTTCAAGGTCAGGGATAATAAATAAGAATTGTGTCATGCTAATACGGCAACTTATATGCCTATAGCACATTAAGGTTTTCAAAGAACTTTCTTCACAACAACACTGAGAAAAAGGTAACACTCTCAAAAACTCAAATAATTTGTGCTATCACCCATTTGGAACTTCCCTCAATGATGCAGATTGCAACCCTTCCATATCTCCCTATCCTGTGCCTGTCCTCTCATACATGTCCTCCTATAAGGGGTCCAGTCAACCTACTAGAAGCCCTCCTTGCCTTCTCACAACATCACAAGTGAGGCACCTGTTGTCACTGGATTCACCATATATATTCTTTACTCTTATTTGTTGGTTATATGTTGCAGCATGTATGTCACATCCTCTGTGGCCTTTCTGTTGCTTTTTGGGTCACGCTCATCTTTAGTTCTTCAGGGGTTGTGGTGTTCCAGGTCTTGCTGTCACACAGAGCCCTATTAAAATGTTTTTATTGAAAAGATGGGCCTTGGCTGATGTGGGAAACTTAAGGTTGATAAAAGTGCCTTTAACTTCCCAAAGCGCTCCTGTTGAAATCTGGGCCTGGCTAATAGTACATCTATATTTTCTGTCTCAAATAAACATATCCTTCCCACCTTTGTTTCCTTCCCTCCTCCCAGGCAGCAGGAATTTTCTGTAATGTTTCTTTAAGCTTTTCTTAAATTTTTGGTTTTTAACATAAAACTATGACCAACCATACCTGCTATGTGATTCATATCTGTTATTAATCACAAACAGAGGGGATACAATGGAAGAAGGTAGTGAATGAATTGAAGGACACAGAACCAAATGCCCAGAGGTTTGAACCTCAGCCCAAAATATCTAAGGTTTTAATCTAGCTTTGTACTGTATTAGTGAGAGTGTCTTATGGTTGTCATTTTATTTATACCTCTGTTAAGCTCTTCAAAAAAGCAGAGGAGGTTAGCCGTGTGATTCAGGCCCAACCATCACCCCTAGGCTACTGAGTCAAAGTAAACAGGTAATGATACAAAGGCAAAAAGAGCCTTAGCAAAATTGTGTGTATGTGTGTGTGTGTTTGTGTGTTGGTGGGGGAAGGGGAAGTTGATAAAGCACATAGTCCTTTCCTGGTCAATTTAAAGGCTTTTCTTATGGGTGAGCTGCTCCATTTCTACTTTAAGGGTGTTAGGACCGGCATCCTTTGCCCTATAAGTAGAACCACAGAGAACTCAGACCTCTTTGAACCAAACCCTTATAGCCTGGACTAGGAAGCCTGTTCATAATGGAAAACCAGTGCAAAGCAATGAATACTGAATGTTAATCTTTAGGAAATAAGAAAACTGATCAAGGAAACCACAGCCTCATTTGGCCAGGCCTCAGGAGACTTACCATATCCTGTTTCCTGCCATAGAATTACCAGACCCTTTACCAATTTTAACTGATTCATCAGACTCATTTCCCAGAGTTGCCCCTATCCCACAGAACTGTTTAGAAGCTGTATCTTTAAAATTGGGATACCTTTCAAAGATACCTTATCTCTTCTTCCAATCTACACAACTATATATTTAATTGGCATTGTGAATATAGTCACAACAGATCATGACTATAATATTTGATCAAATGCTTTATTTTTCAATTATCTGGAAAGATATGATAGGACATGTGATGAGTATAGTGTGACAGATAACTGGCCTTAGAACCAGGATGGTCTGGATTCCTTGATGCATGCTAACTGAGTGATCCTGAGCAAGTCACTTTAATCTCTCAGGGTCTAGGTAAATCCCAAAGACTATAGATTACAGAGAAGGTATCAAGCAGCATGAATTTTTCTTTGGGAGTTCCCTATATCAATGAAATCAAAGTTTAACTCCCTTTCCCTAATGATACATGATATAAATATATGATATGATTATACTGTAGTAAGATTTCTTTTAAAACTCCACCCAACTGTTGAAATTATAATGACCAACAATAAACAAATTATAATAACCAAGAAACTTAACCCTAAAGAAAAAGCACCTTCTTTTCAAGGTGGGAGATCATGGGTATGAAAGATTGTATGTACTGTCAAACTCAATTGATACAATAGTTTTATTGAACTGCTGTCTCCCCCTTCTATTTTATTCTTTATTACAAGGGACAACTTACTAGTGAGGAGAGGGGAAAGAGATATTTTAAAAATGAATGTGATGTAAAAGAAATGATAGTGCTATAAGAAATGATGAGCAGGTAGAATTCAGAAAAACCTGGGAAGACTTAAATGAACTGATGCTGAGTAAAGTGAGCAGAACCAGAAGAACATTGTACACAGTAACAGCCACAGTGTGTGATGATAGACTTAGCTTTTCTCAGCATTACAATGGTCTAAGACAAATCCAAAAGACTCATGATGGAAAATGCTATCCACATCCAGAGAAAGAGCTATGGAGTCTGCATGCAGATCAAAGCATTTTCTCTTTCTTTTCCTTCCTTGTGTTTTTTCCCTTTTGTTCTGGTTCTTCTTTCATGACATGACTAATGTGGAAATATGTTTAAAATAAATGTATTGCATGCTGTCTTAGGGAGGGGGGATGGGGAGGGAGAGAGAAAAGAATTTGGAACTCAAAACCTTATAAAATGAATGTTGAAAATTAAATATAAATTAAACATTTTATTTTTTTATAGCAATTGGGGTTAAGTAAGTTGCTCAAGGTTACACGGCTAGCCATTATTTATGTGTGGGTGCTCATTTTCTGAGGCCCGGATTCGATCCTGGGTCATCCCAACTCCGAGGCCTGCGCTCTTACTCACTGTGCCACCTAGCCACCCCTTAAATTAAACATTTTAAAAGAAATGGTAATAATGAAAATAAACAGATATGTTAGAACACATTCATTTCACAAACCAATAAATTCTGCTAACCTTACATTATACTAGATTGACAGTGGTAGAGCCAGTCAGTATCCAGGGTTTAAATGTATAACCCCCTGGGAAAAGTTGTTTTTGACAGGTGGACAGCTAGAGGTAAGTCTTCAATACATTCAGTAGAAAGGCAGCATGAGGATAGATTGTTTGAATTCTGTCTCATATACCTACCAGCTGAATGAACCTGAACAAGTTATTTAACCTTTCTTAGTCTCAGCTTCTTCAGCTGTATGTGAGGTCGTATTGCCTGAGTAAATCAATGTAAGCCCATTCCCATTTAAAGCAAATAAGGTGCTTTGATTCTTTAATGAAGTGTAAGAAGACTCAATCAACCAATCTTAATCATAGACTTTCATTACAATCAATCTTAGACTTTAGACAAAATTTAAGATGTCGTTGGATGAACTGAAGTGATATTGTACAGGAAAAATGCTCCAACAGTTTGACAAAGGTTGATCACCCATTAAGGCTCATCTATAAAATATCAAGCTAGTTGAAAACAGAAGTTGTGAGATTGGCATGAGATGGTATTCCAGTAAAACTCCTGAGAATGAACTTTGTGAAGGGGAAGTCAGAGAGGAGGAGGAAGGAGACTAAACTCTCCTTACTCCTCAGAAGTGACCTTGATACCTCCTTTCCCCCCTCCTTTGGCAAGAGGAGAACTTTTTGAAATTCAAAAGGAGGTTGGGCAGATTTTTTATTTCCTGTCTTTCCATTGGTGTCCCAGCAACATCCTCAGATTAGATGACATCAGTGTTTGCACTGGAAGCTGGAGAAGGCTCAGTAGTTTTATAACTCCATAAGGAGCCCAACAATGAAGCTACAACATGCCTAAGGGGAATTTTTAGGACACCCCACAAAAGGAAGAAAAAGACACAGCAACCAGAAGTTGTCAGTCATCCTTTTGCCACACATACTCTCTTAACCTGAGCCCATCTTCCCTTGGACTTTGTATATATTTGTAGGAGAGAAGCATCAAAGACTTTTTGGTGGAATGTTTTATACCAACTATTCTTACTGTATACTAGCAAATACCCCCTCTCTAAAAGTTAATTCAGGCTGGCTTGCTGAATTGATTCTCAACTGATAATCTTGTGGAGAAGTACACTAGTAGGGGATCATGAGTAAAAGCACTACGAAAAACATCTCTCCCCTCACAACCTTTGTGGGCCCCAGGAGATGCTGTGGTCCTACTCTGGAGGCCCAACTGGTTGATATAAATGTGAGTTGCGATAGTTATCTCAGAGCATGAACTAGCTCTAAAATGTGGATAATAATGGCACCTTCCTTATAAGATTATTGTGGGAACCGAATAAGACAATATATGTAAAGTATTTTACTACTCTTAAAGCACTATCAGTTAACAAAACAAGCATTTATTAGGTGCTTTCTCTTTGCTAATCGCTGTGAACTATTATTATTATTATTAGAAGTTCTATGGCAGACTTGTAGAAAAAACATGGGGAAGAATTGCAGAGGTTAAGATGAGAATGGTTTCTGATTTGTATTTGTTGGGGATCAACCCCCATCTATAAGATCACAGACCCACTGGCCTAAGAATCAGAATTTTCACATCCAAGGTAATGTCTGTGTCCTTTAAATTAATCACTATTATTCAAAATATGCTTGGAACCTGTGCTTTGAGAGCTGCCTTGAAAAGTAATCTATGAGTTAGGAAAGAAAAGAAAAGAAAAGAAAGAAAGAAAGACAGACAGACAGAAAGAAAGAAAGAAAGAAAGAAAGAAAGAAAGAAAGAAAGAAAGAAAGAAAGAAAGAGAGAAAGAAAGAAGGAAGGAAAGAAAGAAGGAAGGAAAGAAAGAAAGAAAGAAAGAAAGAAAGAAAGAAAGAAAGAAAGAAAGAATGAAAGAAAGAAAGAAAGAAAGATATAACACAATATTTTGCAGTGATGTCTTGCTTTTGACCCCAAATTTCATCACTCTGGATCATCTATTTTATTCTATTCATTAGACTGGGTCCTTTATGGTTTTTATCTATTAAATAAATGAAGGAAGGAAGGAAGGGGAAAAAGGAAAGAAGGAAGTACCTACCATAAAGGCAACATCACTGAAAATATTCCAAGGTATTTGCTGCCACTAAGGAGTCCTAAAGATGTTATAAGCAATGATAGCATCACTGGAATTTAAGTGAGCAGTCTTATAAGATGATCACTGTAAAGGAAACAATACCCATTTGAATGTATACATTGTGGTCTGTTTGTTAAAAAAAAATCAGTCATGGGGTGGCTAGGTGGCACAGTGAATAGAGCACTGGCCCTGGAGTCAGGAGGACCTGAGTTCAAATCTGGCCTCAGACATTTAACACTTACTAGCTGTGTGACCTTGGGCAAGTTGCTTGACCCCAATTGCCCTACATTCCCCTGTCCAAAAAAGCAAAAAAAAAAAAAATCAGGTACAGTGTTTTATGGTCACTCTGTGTGTGTGTGTGTGTACATGTATGTGTTTCATTCAATATCTGTTCTGCTAGGATGTAACTACAAATTAAATTCTAATTTGATATTATAGTAACAAAAGGACAAAGACAGGAAGAAATATGTCCTCCAGCAGAAAGTGCCCTTAGGAAAAACATAAGGGGGCTTGGGCTACAAAAAATAACTCCTTCAAATGAGGTGTCATTGAATTCTCTTTAATCTGACCCTGATTCTGCTAAGACCTATCCACTGGATCAGTAAGAAATCATGGTGCCCTAGAATTAGTTGGCTCTTGTGTATCAGTAGAAGAGTGGATAGCTTTATTTTTGTTTTAAAGGATCCCCACATGTTTTTTACATCGCCCTGACTAATAGAAAGGAGATGCCAGGTTCGACGCCCCTCTGGTTTCTTTTGCATCCACAATCATTCTAATTACTACAGTCCTTGCCAATAACCCAAGTTAACAGAATGCCTCACGAGGAGCCATGTAAGAGCATTCTGTAGGTTGTTATTTCAAATTTCAGCGATTACAAACAATGACATGAAGCAGCCAACATATAATTTACTTTTAAAACATGGGCTGAGTAAGAATAGAATTGGAGACTTGGAGTAAAGCAAGGCATAATGTTGCACCCCTTTGTATGAAGAAACATACTCTACTGAACAGTGATTAAAGCTTATACAGTAAGGTTAGGAAACTTGCTATTCAGGTTGTAAAATGGGAGCATTAGTGGACTGAGAACTACAGGAATAATAACTTGGTGAAACTGATGTCATTTTTCTTCCTTTTCTATAAGAGGAGACCCACTAATAGAAAACCAAAGATTCTATTACAATAAGTTATTATGACTTGGATGCTGTTAAAAACTGTGCCAGTTGACCATGAGTTCTAGAAGGTACAGCCAAGCTAGGAAAGCATGGAAGGCCAGCTTTAAGTGATGGGCTGATGATGTATGCTTTCTGAGGACCAATCTAACTAAATCTGGAGAGGCATATCATCAGGATGATCACAGAGAGAGGAAGGGATTGGATTCGATGGCCTCCCTTCCAGCTAAGATCTTCATTCTTCTCTTGTGTTACTGCAGTGTGTAGAAAGGACTGTGTCAGTCCAGGTAATGAGCTCATACTGCTTCAACACTCTCACAAAGTATTTGCCAATATGGGGAACAAACATTGGTTAAACAAAACAAAACTAGGGTAGCACTGCCAATGTGAGTTGCACCAGCTGAACTTGCTTTGAATTTTCTATCCCTAAGGAAGGGTGCTAAAGGGAAACTGGGCAGCACTATAGAAGGGACCTCAGAAGTCATCTAACACCTGTCCAACTATTAATTCCATCTACAGTGTCTTTCACCATCCTTTTTAATATTCCCGTGATGGGGAGCCATGTCTTAGGGCAACCTACCCCATTTTGGACAGTTTTGACAATTAATTTCCTTTTCTTACACTGAAATCTCCCTCCTTGAAGTCTTCACCCATTGGTTCTAGTTCTGCTCTCCCCCTACTCCCCAGTCAAGAAGAATAAATCATCTGATTGCTTTTTCTCATTACAATCCTCCCAATATTTGAAAATAAAAACATTCCTTCAGCTCTCTTATAGTGTTAGCAGGACCAAGGAGCCCTGCTGATCTCAGAGTGAGGATTCAGGGTGGGATATTGCAGCCAGACAGTATATGGTAGGTATAGTACTATACTAGGTATGGTATAGTTTTTGAATCTTTTACTTTTCTGGTTGCCTTGCTCTAGGCATGTTCTAGTTTGTCAATTTCCTTTCTGAAATGTGGTCCCTAGAACTGGACACAATACTTCAGATGTGGTCTGACCAGGAAAAGGTACAATAGAACAAATTACCTCCCCTGGGCTAGGCATGCTACTTAGTATAGTCTTGCATTGATGATATTTGTTATTTCAGTTACCGAATCACACTGCTGACTCATTTTGAGTTTGCAGTCCTATAAAGCCCTTGAAGTTGTTGGTTTTTTTTTAACTTTTTGGTTATGCCTAGCCCTTCCTGTACTCAGAGAGTTGACTTTTTAAACTAAAGTGCAGGGTTTTACATTCTGAAAGTAACTTTATCTGCTTCAACCCACTGTTCCAAGTTGTCTATATATCTTTTTGGATTCTTGTACTGTAATCCAATTCAGTTATCTTTCCAGCTTCAAGTCATCTTCATTTTGGTAAATGTGCTATGTATCCTCAGAAGATGCTCTAGGCATAATTCAGTTCAACCCTCTAATTTTACAGTTGAGGAAACTAACACACAAAAAGATTGTGACTAATGCATTAACGGGCTCTCAATAAATATTTTTTAAACTGATTGGATTGCAGAATCACAAATTTCGAAAATTAGAAGGGTCCTCAGAGGCCATTAACTCCAGTCTGCACATTACCAAGAATCCCATCTTCAGTGTCACTGACAAGTAATCATTCATCCTCTGCCTAAAGACTTCTAGTGAAAGGAAATCCACCTCTTAAGGTGGTCATAGCCACAACTTATTAGGAAAGTTTTCCTTATAAAGAGTCCAAATCTGCTTCTCTGCAAAACATAGCTACTAGTTTTGCTTTGGGAATTAAGCATACAACAGATCTACAAATACTTAAAGCCTGCTATCATCTTTGCCTCCCACCCCCAGCTAAGTCTCTTCTCCAAGCCAACATCCTGAGTTCCTTCTATTCTAATACCTACATGGCATGGTCTCCAATCATTTTTTTTGCTATCGTGGTTGCTCCTCTCTCTTGGACATTTTCCAGTTAGTCTATGTCCTTCTTCAGGTGTAGCTTCCAAGACAGAACAGAATACTCTAAATACAGTCTGACCAAGGTAATAGAACAAGACTGTCATCTTCCTTGTCCAGAGTACTTTACCTCTCTACACAGTACAGGAAAGCATTGGCTTTTAGAGCTGCCATGTAGCATTGCTGACTCAGACTGACCACTAGAACTCCTAGATTTTTTTTACATGAACTATTGTCTAGTCATACATCCCCATGTTCAGTTGTGAAGATGATTTTTTTTAACCTAAGTATATGACTTGGTATTAAACTTCATTCCATTGGATTCTGCTCCTTTTTTTCCCCCAGCTGGTTGAGAGTTTTTGGAATCTGATTCTGTTATCCATGGTGTTAGTTATTCCTCCAAGCTTAATGTCTTCTGAAAATTTAATGAGCATACCTTCTATGGACTCACCCAAATTATTGGTACAGATACTGAATAACAAAGGACCAAGGACAGATCTGCCAGAACCTCCCTCTAGGTTAATATCAATCCATTAATGACTACTCATTGTGTTTAATTTTTCAAAAAGTTCTGAATCCACCTAGCTGTTCCTCTCCATTTTGTCTATAAGGTTTGTATAAATATTAAATAACTTGCTGAAATTTAAGTAGACTATTGTAATGAGCATGATGCCTAAATCACCTAAAAGGAAGTACCCTAATGGGCTTTTCTTAGGCATGCCCAGATAACCTAACATAAAGACAGTCTGACTCCCTACAGACAATTAAAAAAGACTACATGTAGCCCCTTTTGAGTGGTTGTGTGGTCAAAATGAGCCAGAATAGGTCAGGTCTTTAAAACTGAACAGAGTGAGATAGTTTCTTTCTTTTCTGCTGAGTTCAGAGGGTGAGGAAAGACTTCCTTTCCCTGCCCTCCCTTCTTTATCCTGGTTCCAAAAAATGGGCTGAGGGTGTTTCTGTTTTGTATCATTTGTCATTCTTAGATTCAGGTGCTGGCAATGATCCCTAGTGGACCAAGGAGCCCTGCTGATCTCAGAGTGAGGATTCAGGGTGGGATATTGCAGCCAGACAATCAAACTTGGCAGGAAAGTTCAGAAACCAGGTTACCTGGGGCTCAAGGCAGGTTGTGGACTTGGAACTTGGAGACCTGTATAGGGACCTAGTCAAGTTATGCACCTAATCCCTCCCCTTTCCCAGAGAATGAGGTGAAGCAAGGAGGGCAGGAGGATTAAGGCCTTCTTGTTAGGAAGTAAGTTTGTATATTTGTTATATCTTTTGAGGTAAATATTCCTTTGTATAATCTAATCTGACTATGAAGTGGCTAAATGGAACTGGGGGGTCAGGGATTCACTGCTTATACTTGAAAGAATATAATTGGTAGAGACAGGAGCCATTGGCAGAGAGCCTAGATATCCCCAAACCTCTTAAGGGTTCCAGAGAGCACTGAAGGAGGGATGAAATGTGACATTCCCAGCCTTAAGGCAGTGGAACACACTGCGAAGTCAGTGTTACATGTAGGGCCTTGTCTGGGAAAGAAAAAAAAAATGGGCCCTTTGTTTTTGTCAGGGAACCCTGGAGAGATTCTCTACCTGGGACTTGTTTTATCTGAAAATCCTAGACTAAAAAATCCTAGAGAATTTGAAAAAAAAAAAAAAGAATTGACTGTGAATGTATGGTCAATTTTTTTTCTGGTGTGTGTTCCTTGACAAGTTAGTTCCACCTGTGTAATTTTGCAAACTTTTCATTTGTTGATTACTTGAATAAACACCAATATTTTAAAAATTATTAAATTCTGTATTTTTATATTGTTACCTCATAGCGATATACTGATAAGTTCTATATCACCAAGTTCAGTATAAGTACTGATATGAAGTTTAATCTGAGAAATCTAGAATCTCTAGATTGCTGCTATCTAGGTGAAATGTTCATATTTTTCTTTTGCATTTATGCAGACCTATACTGCTTACCTTTTAGTGAAAGTAAAATTATCTACAACTTCTTTGAATGAGAAGCCTCTACTTAAATTCACAAGTAGCTGACATTCATTGCTATTTCTGTAACTGAACCTCGTCTTATTGCCCTGATGAGTGAGTTCACAGTTCCACTGGGTTTACCCTGGCAGTAGCAAGGCTCCAGATTGGGTGGGTGGGGAGGATGGGGAGGAGGAATTTCAGGTGCCTATTTTGGTTTGTTTGTTTGTTTGTTTTTGCTTTTTGGAGAGGGGAAGGCAGGGCAATTGGGGTTAAGTGACTTGCCCAAGGTCACACAGCTAGTAAATGTAGTGTCTGAGGCTGGATTTGAACTCAGGTTCTCCTGACTCCAGGGTGGTGCTCTATTCACTGTACCACTTAGCTGCACCTCAGGTGCCTTTTGAAATAGAGACCCAGAGGAAATTGTCTGGACTTCTTTGAGGATCACCTATGCTACAGAATTTTAGTGTCTTCTATATAGAAACACATTACTGTGCAGTCTCCTGTTAGATGGCATTATTCACTGAGTGCTCATTGAAACAGTTTCTGCTCAGGATAATTTTATCATCTGATAAATGGGTGACCTTTAGTTGATACCATATCTCAAGTCCCTGTGGGGAGATCTCCACGTAATTTGGAAAACTCAGTATGGATCAGGTTTCCATCAGAAACGAGAAGCCATTTTTGTTTTTCCTCTTTCTTTTAGCTTGTGGGTTGAGAAAGGCCTTGTAAGTCCAAGGCTAAATAAGCAGAGATATTTTGTAAACTATATAAAATGCTTCTTATCTTGTTAACTGCTAGACTTTTGGGATATAATTGTGATTTTTCATCTGCATTTGAATTTGTATATATGATCTTACAACATTGATTCTTTTGAGACTTTGCTTTAAAGCTGGGGAAGCAAGTGAAAGGACTACGCTTACGCCCCCCCAGAGACCACAAAGAAATGCTATGAATTTGGGGCAAGAAACTGAATTTGGGACAAGGACTATGTTTAAAAAAAAAAAATTAACCCCTCCCTATTTGTTTGGGAGAGCAAATTTCAAACAGAGGTAAATGTGTAATGGTGCTTGGAGTATGTCTAGATCACCTAACATGGAGGCATTCTGATGAGCTTGTTCTAGGCATGCCCAGATTGCCTAAAATGGAGGCATTTTGAGCTCTCTACTATACCGTTGGGAGTAGCCTCTTTTGATTGGTTGTATGTCCAGAAAAGGATAGTGAGTCTTTAAAACTGGACAGACAGAGACAATCTCTCTTTCCCACCCATTCTTCCCTGCTGCATCCACAGGGTGATCACTGTTCAATCACGGCATGGACACCATGAACTGAATGTGAGGGGTACCTTTTCCCCTTTCTCTTTTACCCCAACTCTGAGTGTCTGTTCTGTTTCACTTGTCCTCAGCTTCAGGTAATCCTTGCCCTCCCAAGAGTTGTATCATGGCTACCTTGGAGCCAGGATTGTAGACTGGATGTTGTAGCCTACCAGTTAGGAGATTGGGGCAATACTCTATAGGAATTGAGCTAAACTATGGACCTAATCCCTTTCTCTCCCCAGAGACTAAGGTAGGGTCGGTGGAGGGAGAGAGGGAAGAGGAGCATGTCTCCCATGTGTTGGGGAATTAAGTTTGTATATTTGTGATTATACCTTTTAAAATAAATAGCTCTTTGAAAAGTTAATCTGACTATTAGTGGCTAAGTGGAACTATAATGGAATTAGAGGAAACACCATCATTAAGGGCTGGTGCTTTTTGCAGGAAACCTAGGCTCCCAGAACCCCCTTAGAAGGTACCAGAGAACCCTGGGGGAAGGGTGAAATGTAATATACCTAGCCTTCAAGCAGTGAGGGCCAAGCTAATCATTGTTACACTATGTTTACAATATGCCTCTGATCTAGCCTTCAGAAATCTTATCAGAAACAAAAATGATATCTGGCATTGAACTCATCTTAGTAAAGTAATGTTGACTTTTGGTGATCACTGCCTTCCTTTTGAAATGCTCATAAACCACCCTTTGGTTAATGTTTCTAGAATTTGACCAAGATTATTTGTGTATAGTTTGCAAGATCCGCCCTTTTCCCTTTTATAAATTGTGGCATTTAACCTTCTCCAGTCACTTGGTGCCTCTTTCATTCTCCAAGATCTTTCTAAGAAAACTGACAGTGGCTTAGGAATCAAATCTACCAGTTATTTCAGTAGTGCAGGACATAGTTTATCTGGGCCTGTTGACATGAATTCTCTGAAGAATTTCTCAATTCTTATATTCTCATTTATCATTGGATTTTCCACTCCCTGTACACCAATTTTGTTCTGTTCTTCCTGGTCCAAAGATCATCCTCCTTGGAAGAAAAAGAAGAAGCCATAAAATAAAAGTTTAATAGTCTTCCCACCATCATCCCACTATTCTCCTAAGCATCCTAACTAGGTATTATCCCTTCTTTGAAATTCTCCTTGCCCCTGACCAAGCTAAAGAAGCTGGGTTTTCCCCCACTTTAAGTCATCAACTCATTTGGGGCTTTAGCATTCCTAATACTATTCTTACAAGATGGTGTGACTTTTATTTTTATCCTTAATTACCTACTCTTATTCCTATCTTTTATAAGATCCGACTTGATTGCCAACTTTTCTCCACCCCCACCCCAATTTCCTCTTCCCTAGAATCATTTCTGCTTTTGTCTTCAGAACTTCATGCTTTTAAGAACTTCCTCTCCCTCTTGGGCCAACTTCCCCTATAGTTGATTAGGCCAATTGATCCTGCCCATCTTTTCTCTGATCCCTTTTTCTGACCTAATCTTCTCTCCCAAATCTGGGGGACACAAGAGATTCAGTCAAGCTTCTCCTCTCTCACAAACTCTATGTCTAAATGTTCACTTGTCCCCAAGGTTCCTACCGTTTCTACTTTAGCAAGATAGTTCCTCCTCATAGATTAGAATCAGGTTCATATTATCAGCTCCTCTTGTTGCTTTTCCTCTTGTTTTCTTCATCTTTTGAAGGATAAAATTATCATTATCACAAGTCACAAATATATGAGTTGCCCTGCTTCTCCCAGAGCCCCAGGAGATTTTGGTATAGTTGACATAACTGTAATATAAGGTCTTTTATTTCAGTGATTCATTTCCCAAAAATCCTATATAAGTCCTCTTGTCCAAATTATCTGTAATTTTCCCCTTGATGTGTGATTTCATCAGTGTAGGAAACTCCTAATAAGGAAACTCCCTGAGAGGCCAAGTGCATTTTGTGCAGGGTCACAGAGTATGTGTCAGAGGCTGGACTGTTTCTGAAGCTTGCTTCAGAATACACTGACCACAAGGTAACCCATCTGTCAACCCCTGACATGATCCACAGGTACTTTGGGTAAGCGTCTTTCGCAAAACTTCTCGAGGTCAGTCCTTGAAGCCTTGGTGTACATCATGCTCTGGTATACCATTCTCTTAGTAGCAGCCAAAACAAGATCTATGGCTCTGCTTTTCTCTGTTGTGGCTCCCCTGATATTTCAGCATCACTGTCTGGTGCTGGCTTCTCAGGGCATAAGGTTACCTGTAAAGACCATAATGATGCACACGTTTCTCTATAGAGTGAAATGAAGCTCAGTGTCTCTCTGTCTCCTCATAGTCTATGGATTCCTTCTTTTATCTGGAAACAGATTCTGTCTTACAAATATGGTCCCACATGAACAACGGAGGAGAGGTTAACCTGTATAACCCACTACAGTAATTTTTATTTATTTCTATTTAATTGAACTGAACTGAATTAGATTACCAGAGATCACATAGCCACTAAAGCTAGTGGACAAAATTAAGTTCTTCTGGCTCACTTTAAGGCCCCATATTAGTAAAGGGGCTGATGGGATATAGTTTTTCCAGATGGAAGGAGGGACCAAAGGATAATATAGGAAGAAGCCCTCTGGTATATGAGAAATCCAGAACTTAGTGGCAGGGGGTAGGGGGAGAGGAGGAAGATGGGAATGACATGCCCCATGGCCATCTGAGGATAACAAGGGAAGGGCACTAGAACCCTGAACAGTATAAATTCAAGTCATGATCTTTTTGAGCCTTGTATCCTTCACTGACCTGCTTAAGGAGTAACTAGCCTAGACAGAATTTGCTGTCTCACTGGCAACAGTGACTTTATCTCCTCTCTACTTCCTCCCTCTTCCCTGCTTCAGCACTGCTTAGTGAACTGGCATCATTTACTCTTAAATCTTGTTTATTTTCTGTCTGTACTTTTATAATGTGTTTTGCCTCCAGATAAAGATAATCTGATTTCATTGCATAGTGAGTGTTCCTATAAATGAGAGAACTACACTGTAAAGGGAAGTACAAAAGGGAACCTCTGGACCCATAGTTCTAGACTTTACCACAAGTCTATATTCAAAGAGCTCCCTATTATCTCCAAGACCAAACATAAAATGTTGTTTGGCATTTAAAGCTCTTCACAATCTTTTTCCTTTCTACTTTCTAGTCTTCTTACACTTTACTTCTTCCACATATTCTATGATCTGGAAACATCTGCCTTCCTTCTATTTCTCAAACATGTCACTCCATCTCCTGATTCCTTGCCTTTTCCTTGATTGTGCTTGAGATCTAGAGTGCTTTCCCTCCTCATCTCTGCCTACTAACTTCCTTGGCTTCCTTCATGGTTCCTATCTTTCCCAGACCCTACCCCAGATACCTTCACTCTGAGGTTACTTTTCATCCACTCTGTATATAGCTTGGATGTACATAGTTTGCACATTATCTCTCCTATCACAATGTGAGTCCTTTGAGGGCAATGACAGTTTTTTTGCCCTTCTTTGTATCCTCAATGCTCAGTATAGTGCCTGACATGTGGTAGGCATGTAATAAATGCTTATTGAATGACTATGCCATGTTCTTTCCACATCTCTTCCTCCTTAGGTCCTTTTTGACCCTCTCCTCTCTTTGCTTCTGTGAAGAACCAATCTTCTGGTTCTTCTTGATGACTTTTTCTTGGTCTCTTTTAGCAGATATGTTTCCTTTTTATTGATCTCCAAGAATAAACTATCCTTATAACTTCAACCCTTATTCCTCTTGTTTTCTCCTTCTATGTACTTTTCTTGAGAGCCCCGTCACCACTGTGCTGATGACCCCAGATCCATGTCTACTGTGACTACTTGTATTTACTTGTCGTTCTAATCTCTTAATACACATTGAGGATCTTCACATGGATAGGATTCTGTCATCTGAGATTCAACATGTTAAAATCCAATGAATTATTTTTCTTCCTGAAGAGACATACATCCCCCAGCAAACAGCACCATCATTCTCCCTCACATTGGCATCTTTGGTGCTGTCTTTTATCTTCTCCTTGTCTTCCCACTATTTCTCTTTTCCCCTGCCCCTCAATATCTAGACACTAAATTTGTCTAATGTTCCCTCTGTAATGCTTTCTAGGTTCAATCCCCTTTTTTGTAGCCAACGACCTCATCCATAACCTCAAACCAATATTACCTCAATAGCCTCCAAGGTGAGCTCCCTGGTTTTAGTCTTTCTCTACTCATTATTCTCTCGTGCATAACCTTTCATTGTGGGTGATTGTTTCAGGATTGAATCACCAGGTATTTTCCGTGTAAGCCCAGTACTTACTCAGGATTCTTGTTCTCTATAGAAAAGAGAAAATCAGGAATAAACTCAGCTGGTACAATTCAGCTCAGTAGCACTAGGTTAGATTTTGCTTTATGCTATGGGTGGGCTTTGAAGCAATATATGCCACAACCCTGAACTGTGATCACTGCACTTACTACAGTTAAACCATAGCATAGTATGGTGGAGAGGGTGCTGGTTCTGGGTCAGAGCAACTGAGGGGGAAGGGAAGAAAGGGGAATTTATATGTTTATGTAGCTCCTAGTATGGACCAAGCACTGCACTGGGTGCTTTACAAATATTATCTCATTTAATTCTCACAATAATTCTTTCAGGCAGGTGCTCTATTGTCCTTATTTTACATTTGAGGAAACTGAGACAGAGAGAGGTCAAGTGATTTGCCCAGGGTTACACAGCTAAAAGTGTCTAAGGTCAGATTTGAACTCAGATCTTCCTGAATGCAGGCCCAGTGCTCTACCCACTGTGTCATCAGCTGCCTCTGAGTTCAAATCCTTACTTTCTTACTATCTATATGAACTTGGCCTGGTCATTGAGCCTCTCTGATCCTCAGTTGTGGGGGTTGGACTACACTATTTCTAAGGTCTATTTCACCTTTTATTCTAAGATCCTATTCCTAAGGAAAGGAAACCAATATCAGATAGCATTTGTACTGAGTCTCCTAGTCTCAACCAATTTCTTTTCTGTACTCTTTTCACTGCCTCTCAGAACACTTCATTTCACCACCACCACAAAGAGATTCATTTGATTTAAGAGACACTATGCCTCTTTCTATGTGTTCCTTAAATAACTTGGCAGTAGTGCCTGTGGAATTAGCTGCCCCTTCCTCAATTCAGCTGTCTCCTTGTAGCTTTGACAGCCCAGGAGCTGTGGAGTGCATCCCAGGGGACTCTCACACATGCAGCAAAAAGTGCCATCTATGCTTTCATCCATGTAGCACCCTATTCCTCATATTGTGGAATAAGTAACATACTCTACAGATAACTATAAACACGAGAGGTTAGTAGCTGCCAGAGGGCTCCTAAATGCCTGGAGCATCTCTGGATGGATAACTCTGATGCCCCCTTGACAACATGCTTTTTGAATGCCTACCACATGGAAGGTACCTGCTTTGAGTCCTATGAGTGGCTGCTCCTCCAGGAGCTCACAATTCAACAAGTATAGGCATGACTATCTTTATGATTCTTGAAAGCTCCATTTAGTTATAATAAGCAAGTAAGCTTGCCATGGTAGCATCAAGGTATGAAAAAATAATTGGATTCAAAGTCACTGGAGCTGAGTTTGAATCTCTGCTATCCTTGGGCAAGCCTTGACTTCTCAGGTCTCTGTTTCTTCATCCATAAAGTGAGGGGGTTGAATGAGATGATCTCTATAAACTCCCTTCCATGTGTGAACCTACGATCCTATGCTCTTATTTTGTTTCTCAAATGATCCCACCCACTGGGGATAGCACCTAGGATCAACTATAGGATTCCAGAGAGGTAAACTTGCAGTCTCTTCTCCCTGCATGTTCTACCTTCAAAAACTCACTAAAAACAAACAAAAAATGAGCACATGCCAATTCCAGATTAAAGTTGTTTCTATGTTTTCTTGAAGTTGTTTGTTTTTCTGCTCAAGAATCCATGATGCTCTTCGTTAATACATATCCAAATTGAATAAAATCCCAAAATATTACAATGTAATTGTTCCCAGACTGTTTCATGTATGTGTTGTATTGTCATAAATCTTGGATAAACTCCTAGAAGTGAATGTTCTTCTTCATTTCTATCCTTCATAGCATCTTGAGCAGTGCTATGCATATACTGTTAAACAAACACTTCTTGTTTGAATTACAAAGGTCCTAGTTCCAGAACACAACTGAATGCACAAAGCTTTTCAAAGGCATTCACCATAGGATTCTTGGATAGAGGTGCTTTATGGGAGGTGATGTTATATGACTGTCACTCACACTAAAACCCTGAGAAAGTAGTCCCAAAGCACTCTAGTCTTTTGTACCTTGAATTTATTGAGTTAGTAATGCTAATTCATTTAGGAAGATAATGATTTATTTAGAGATTTACTAGTTGAATCATATGACATTTGTATTATTAATTTGAATTTTCCTCCCTTTGTTTTCTTGCCTGGTTCTATATGGATTTGGAAATATAAGGACTACTAATTCACAATTTAGTGATGGCTCTGAGAAGGCAAAATTCCCATCTGATATATCTTTGTAACATCTTACTGCTAAGCATAGTGAAAGATTTATTCAATAAACGATTGAGTTAGTGAATATGGAAATTAAATAATAATTTGTCAACACTATTGGACATTGACACTATAATATTAATATTAGTAGACTGCAAGTGCCATGAGGGCAAAAATCATCCATTTAAGCTTTGTACATCTCTCAGTACCAAACACAGGGCTCCACAGGTATTTAATACATGTTTGTATGTATGATAATTCTATAAGGCTAGACTAACTATGAATTGAGCCTCATGTAAACAACCTCAGTTTTCTTATATATAAAATAATGGGATTGAATTAGATGACCTCTAGGGTTCCTTACAGCTCTAAATCAATAATCCTATGAAATATATGGCTAAATTATGTCCTCATATGACATTTTTTGACAAACTAGGTGTTTGTTATCCTTTATCCACAGTCACAACATATGAACTTGATAGCAGTTCTTTGCATTCAGCTAGCTGTTACATATTGAAAATTAGTTTGAACAGTAGTGAGGCCATATGCTATAGGCCTTAGTTGCCTCAACTGTAAAAGGAACCAAGCCAGGCAATCTCAAAACCCTTTCCAGCACCAAAAATTTATGATCTATTAATTAGGTAAACCCTATACAAAATCTAGAGTTTTCATTAGTGACAGAGAGGTTGTCTCTACTTTAGACATACTCTCTTATAAAAGGTTGCCTCTATTCCAGATGGGGAAAAGTAACAGAGTGAAGGGAATAAGCATTTATATAGTACCTACTATTGCCGGGCACTATGATAAATACTTTTTAAAAATATTCCATTATTTGATTCACACAACAACCCTGCAAAATAGGTGCTATTATTATCCCCATTATACAATTAAAAAAACTGAGGCAAATAAAGATTAAGGGACTTGCCCATGGTTACCTAGCTAGAAAGTATCTGAGGTCAGATTTGAACTTAAGTGTTCCTAACTCTTGGGCAACTAGATAGTGCAGTAGATAGAGTACAGAGCCTGGAGTTGGAAGGTTCCTCTTCATGAGTTCAAATCCGGTTGGATCAGAAGTTTTCCAAGGTCACGGAATCTAAGAATTAGAAGGTCTCTCAGAGGTCATCTAGTCTGAATAAAAACCCCTCTTACCACAACTTTAAGAAAAGGTGAGTCATTCTGTTTATGATTGAAGACCCCTGGTGAGCCAGACCCCACAACCTGCCAAAGCAGCTTAGTTCCACTTCTTGACAGCTCAAATAGGATATTTTTCCTTTTGTTAAATCTAAAAATGCTTCTCTTCAACTTTCACCCACTGCTCCTAGTTAAGTCCTTTGGGGTCAAGCAATTCTAAACCCTCTAGATATGACAGCTTTTTAGATACCTGAAAATAGCTGCCATGTTCCTCCAAGTCTGCTTTTCTCTACCCACTAAAGGCATGTGCTCCAGGCCTCTCACTCTCCTGGCTGGTTAACCTTTTGGGGGAATCTCCAGTTTTGTGTTTCTGACCATGCCCCTTCTAGCTCTACCACTCTGTGAAAGAGAACAGGTGCTGCCATCTAATTCTTTTGTCTTTTAAAGTACAACTACATTTTTACATTCTCTACACTACTTACTGTCTTGAACTGAGGATCTGAACATCCACCTAGTTTTCTTCACCTCCATTATTTCCATTTGAACCCCTGGCAGTCAATTTGATTCTTACCTTCTAGGATGTCTGTAGCAGGGAAAAGCAATTAGGGTTCTTTAATTCATTAATCCAAACACAGATTATAATGTTATTTGCTCTAGTCATTTGCTTGCCTCAACTAAGCATGTGTCATTAGAGTAAATTATTAGCAAATTAGAGGAAAGTAGAGTAATTATTAGTAAATGATAACATATTTTAATTTGCCCAGTGTACTTTTATACACTTTTCATTTTCAGAGGCTTATGGACCTTAAAGTAAACTAGTCTAATTCCCTTATTTCATATTTCACAAGAAAACCCTGGGAGGTATCAAGTGACTATACCCAATGTATGTAGCTAGAATTCTGGTATAGTGCTTCCTGCCCATATATTGATGCCTCTGTGATCAGAGATCCAAGGTAAATCAGTGTTTTTTCTATAAATATCTGTAATTACCTTCATATCTTACTGGCAGCAGAGGATTAATAAATGATTGAAATCATAAAGAAAAATTCCTGTTCATGAATTTTCTGCTTTAATTACCTGTACTATGGCCTATTTCGCTCTGTAAAAGCCTCACATTTATGTAGGTTTAAGGTTTGCCAAACAATCTCCTTACAAGTTCTTGAGCTGGGTGGTGCAAGCTTATTGTACTCCATTGGATTCTGAGCAATGGCCTGAACTCCAGACCTGGAGTAAGGAACACCTGAATTAAAATTCAACCTCAGACACGTATTAGTTATGAAACACTGGGCAGAGAGTCTGCCTTAGTTTCCTCAATTGTAAAATGAAGCTAACACCTACATCCCATGGTTGTTGTGAGAACTAAATGTTTATAAAATGTGTGTGTATTTTTTTAATAAAGTATGGTTCCTGGCACATAATAGTGCTTAATAAATGTGTGTTTCCTTCCTTTCTTATTTGTATCCCCAAGAGCTTAGCACAATGCCTGGCATATAGTAGGAGCTCAATAAATGTTTGTTGACTTGACCTATAGATTTTCCTTCTTTTAATTCTCTTTCCTCTCAAAAAGGAAGATATGATATGATAAAGTAGCATGCAATTTGTATTCTGTGGAGTGCCTGGTTGACTTCCTTTCTATATTTTGCTAACTGTGGAATGAGTTTCTCAAGCTTCCACGAGGTAGACTCCTCATGATGAAGCAGGAGGGGTCATATTTCTGGGTGTCAGAAACAGCAGTTGTGGGTGCTTCCCCTACTACTACCATGGCCAAACTCAGAGGATGGTGAGCTGTCCACATATTTACACTGTGGAAGAGAACCAAACATTGTAGCTAGAGACAGAAGCTAAAAGCAGAGAGAACCCTGATTTGCTGAGACTGTAACTATTGTGAATCTCCATAGTATCAGTGAAGGGAGAGATGACTGATTTGTATCAGTGTATCTCCACTTTTGTTATTTGTAGCTCATTATCCTGTTACAAAATATCCTCCTAGCCACACCCAAAGATCTAGGAGATCAATTAGGAGGAGGTTTAGTAAATAAATAGCGGTGGCTGTTATCATATAGTAGTAATGTTTGATCTATTTCCTTTTATTTTAAAGTTATGTATGATGTAATTGTGTATTGAGAAAGAGAGTCTTGAACTGGGAGAAATGTGATATGTATAGACCGCAATTGTGGCCACACAAATAGATCCAGATTGCTTTCATAAATATCATTCAAATGAATCTGTGACTTAATTGATTTAGATATTTCCTCCTATGCTACAGATTGCAACCTAAATATTTTTACCCATCTTGTGAGACTTATCCATGTCCTCCAATAAATTCACTGCACACAGGCATGCTAGAGGCATTCTCTATTTTCTCCTGACATTTGACACCAGAAAGGTATCAGTGGATCATTGGGCCTGTGTACCTTTAATCCATTGTCCACACCTTGAGACCAGGCTGCCTCTTTTTAACTCAGACATTTCCCTAGTGATATCCTTTACTCCAGAACTTTTCTAAGTTCCTTAGTGGTTAAAAGCTGCAACATGTTTAAGTCTACTATGCATCCCTCCATTACTCTTTCCTTGGAGACTATTTTATTTCATGTTTAACAATCATATATTTTAAAACACTGCATAAACATTGGCTGTTATTCTTGCCCCCTCCAAACTAACACTAGCATTCTTTGTTGTCCCCTTATTAAAAAAAAAAATTGATGCATTGTTTTGACACAACATTCACTTTCCAACAAACACCCACATAACTCCCATACAGAGAACATTTCTTCTATTTTTTTTTTTTTGCTTTTTGGAGGGCGTTTGGGGTTAAGTGACTTGCCCAAAGTCACATGGCTAGTTTTTGTGTTAAGTGTCTGAGGCCGGATTTGAACTCAGGGACTCCTGACTCCAGGGCCAATGCTCTACTCACATTTCCTCTGTTAAGAAAGTTAAATTTAGTATTAACAAAAAGGAAAATATATTCTTTACCTATAACATAGTATGTTTTTAGCCCTTAATATTGTATCTAGCCTGTTGTGTTGATGTTATTTACATTGTCACCATTATTATATATAATTTTCCTTTGACTCTCTTTTCTTCATTCTCTTCCTATGTTTCTTTGAATTCTTCATTTTCATCATTCCTTATGGGAACTAATATTCCATTATATTTCTACATTATAATTAGTTCAGCCACTCTCCAATCATTAGAAACACATTTTGTTTTTACCTTTTAGTTATTAAAAAAAATACTTCTATGAACATTTTTGGATATATAAAGTTTTTAAAAACCTAGTAGCAAATAACTCCATTGGGGTAGAATCCCAGTAGAGAAATCTCTGGGCTAAATATAATTTCTTTAAGTCTTAGTGATTACCGAGGTACCCCCTTCCTGCCAATATTATAGGATTTTGCCATTACTTTGAATTTGCTCTTATTTGCCATTGTTTCCAAGTCTTTTAAAATTCTAGTCAAATTGCTTTCTTTTGTTACCTCCCTTCTTTCATCTCCTTTGGGATCTTTTGTAATTTAATTTTTAGAATTTCATTCTTGATTACTTCAGAGATCTCTCATCAGGTCAAAGATAGAATTCCACTATCTTTTTCTTTGAATTACTTTCTTAAAGTCTAGTATATATGGCATTTCTCTTCTTTCTTCCAATGTTCCCATTGTCTCTCCCTCTCTCTGATCTATGCAACAAACAGCTGACAAGTTGATAATCCTAAAATATAGATCCAACTATGTCTTTCTGTCCCTCCCTCAGAAAATCTTCAGGGCCTTTTATAGTCTCTAGGAGATTAACATATGAATTCCTCAGCCTGGCATTTACAGCTCTTTGAAGCCTGGCTCCCAACTACCTTTTCATTCTTCTTTCAAATTACTCACCTTTAGATATTCTCCATTCCAGCCAAACTAAGAAACTAACTAATCCCTGCATGCTATTCCATTCCTGGACTTCTGTGTTCAAGTATTTTCTCCATATCTGGAATGCTTCCTTTAAAGCAGGGGCTTTTAATTGCAGATCTGTGAACTTAAAAAAAAAATTTGATAACTATATTTTAACATAGTTGGCTTCCTTTGTAATCTTATATATTTTATTTTATGCATACTAAAGTTAGTTTTTATGTGGCACTTTAAGGTTTACAAAGCACTCTGCAGATGATATCACATTTGATCCTCACAACAATCCTGTGAGATAGATGTGAGGGAATTAAGGGGATTGGAGCGTCAAGTAGTGGTGAGCATTGAGTGAATCACACTGACTCCATCTTGTGACTCAATTCTGAGTTAGCTCAGTTCCCTTTCTATTCAGTTATGGGTCTAGTCCAATTTCTGTACTGTGAGAAAATTTACTCAATTGTGAGAATTATGAGGAGACTGTTGCATTGTTTGAACCTAGCCCTGCATGGGTAGGTAGCTGGACAACCTCTACCTGCTGCTTAGAGACCCTTAACTAAAACCCTTAATTAGATTATGCTGACCAGAAACCCAGTCAGATTTGAAGATTGATGCAAGGAGTTTTCTCACAATAATACATCTCAAGCAACCCATATGTCCTATTTGAAAATTGGCCCTGTATTGATCAATCAATTATTGTTTCCACATTCCTTTGATTGTATACAGACACTTGTAGGGAAATGGGATGCCTCTTTTTCTGATTTCAGGGAATTATACCTTTTTGCTTTCCTCCTCCCGACTTGGAAAACCCCTATTCTTTCCTTCAACTAGAAATCAGATTACTTAGTGTTGTATCCTGATTCTTCCCCTTTTAATTAATTGGTCTTTTGAGATTATTTTTAATGTATAAAAGTCTGTCTCCCCCTGGGTTCAGGGTCCAGTGTCAGAGCTGAGGAAGACTACTGGTCCTGATATTTTTGGGCAATTGTCATGCATGGTTTAATAAATGGATATACTTGGAAGCTTGAACCTTTGTCTCCTCAGCCATTTCATCCTTCACTTGCCACAGGTATAATTATTCCCATTTTACAGATGAGGAAATGGACGAGGTGAAGCTTAAGTGACTTGCCCAGGGTCACATAGACAGTGTCTAAAGTTGTATTTGAATTTAGATCTGACTTCAAATCTAGTGCTCTACTCAGGATGCCACAAGCTACTTCAGTTAAGGACATTATTCTGAGAAGGATCCACTGTTTTCAGCAGATTGCCAAAAGAGAGTCTATCACACACACACACCCCCTACTTTAAGAATCACCCTGCTAGAGGTCTTTCCCAGAGGGAGAACCCCTCCCTATCTCTCCCTGCTCTCTACTTCTAGAAATGACTTTACATGATGTTGCATTAATTTATCTATGTGCATGTCTAATCCTTCCAGCAAAATGTAAACTCCTGGAGGAGAAACATAATTCCATTCTGTCTTAGTTTCCTCTTTATCCAACCAGGTTCTTTGCTCCATAGAAGGTACTAAAATGTTTGGTGAACTCAATTGAATTTGTCCAACTTTTCCAACTGTTTCCTCCTTATTGGTCAGGATTAGATCCAGAACATACTTCTGTCCATCTCTTACTATCTGCCTTGGCAGCTGGTGTTGCTAGGCTTGGAGTCAGGAAGACCCTTGTTCAAATCCCACCTCAGACTACACTAGCTGTGTGACCTTAGCCAAGTCATTTTACCTCAGCTTCCTCAATGGTAAAATCTGGATATAATAGCATTTACCTCTGAAGGTTGTTCAAGGATCAAATGAGATAAAGAATTGTAAAAAGTCTTTGGTTTTAATGATGACCCCAAAGAATGTCTGGCTAAAGAGAGACAATGTGGTAGAGAGGAGAGAATCTTGGCTTTGGAGTCAGAGTCTGGATCTGAATCTCAGTTTTGTTACGTACCACCTAAATTAAACTGGCAAATCATTTCATCTTTCTGGGCCTCAGTTTCTTTATGTGTAAAATTAGGTGTTTTACCTGAAAATTTCTAAGGTTTCATCTGACCGTAGGTCTGTGAAGTCCTTCAGAACACTTTCATGTGTATGGAGAGTTCATTACAAAGAAATAAGATTTAAAATATTTGCTTAAATAGTTAAAACAGTGATAATAAATTATGCTTTTAATTTATATACAATATATGTAGCTATAAAAGAACTGGATAATTATGGGAGAATTCCAAGTTCTTTTTGTCAAGTATACTCTTTTTTTTCAAAGTACAGCAAACTGCTATACTACTTTCATTTCATTTCTTGTAAAGAAAATGACCTGTATTTATCGCTTCCTGTGTTAGCCATAGACACATCAAGTCAACTCCACTATCACACAACTTTTTTCTCTGCCTCATTCCCCCTGTCCTCATAGATTTTAAGATCATAAATTTAGCACCTGAGGTCATATTGCCCAATTCTCTTATTTAGAGATGAGGAAACTGAGTCCTAGAGAGAAGTAATTTGCCCAAAGTCACAAAGACAGCAATAGAATCTTATTGATTTTGTTTCCACAAAATCTCCCAAATCTATTCCCTACTTGGCAACCACATAATCACAATTTAAGGTAAGGTCCTTGGATTATTACAAGAACCTCTTAATTGGTCTCATGCTTCCAATCCATCCTCCACATAGGTGCAAAATGAGTATTTCCAAAACATAGGCATGACCAGAGAACTACTTTCTTTAGTTTAATTTTAAAAGTATTAGGTTCCCTATTCCCTCTAACATAAAATACAAACTTCTCAACCTGACTGATTTTGTATTCCACAGTACACAGTTTATGTTCCAGTCAAACTGGTCTTCATTCCATTCCATTTCCTGCCTCCCATGCTTTTGCCTAAGCCGTCCTGCTTGGCTGGCATGGATTTCCTGCTTGCTTCCTCATCTTAAAATTTTTAGCTTCCTTCAGGCCCCAGCTCAGATGCCACTGCCTAGATTAGACCTTTTCTTGTTCCCTCCTACCCCCAAACCCCCACCTCAACTCCCAGTTATCAGATTTCTCTCCTTCCTCAAATGACTTTTTATTCACTTTTCCATGAATATGTTGTATCCTCTAGTGGAATATAAGAATTCTGAGGGTTGCCATGTTTGTCTTTTGTCTCCATGTCTGTCCTGTTATACCTCTCTAGGAAGAGGCCCTCGAGCAGAGCTTTGATGGCAGATGCCAGCACCTAACACAGGGATTTATATAAAACAGATTCTTATTACTATAAACATTTGTTGAATTGAATTCAGGTTTCTAACAACAGGTGCCATTTTACGCATAATAAGCCCTTGAAAAATAACTGTTGAATTGAAGTAAATACCAGAGGCTAATTTAATCCCCCTATGTTACAGCTGAGGAAACTGAGACTCAGACAAGTTCAATGACTTGCCTAGGGTGACACAGGTAACAAGAATCAGAGGTACAATTTGAAACTAGTTCCTCTGATTCCAGAGTTAGCACTGTTTCCCCTGTGCCAAACTATCTTAAATTTGCCATGATATACTTAGATTCAGCAGTTACTCAGCTTTTTACTCAATATAATTTGTTTTTAATGATTATTCCTTATATCCTTTTTTGATTATGTGGATCATTTCTTGGGGCCCCTTTTTCTAAATGTTCTAAACTAAACCAGATTTATTACTTAGTATTTATTGCCTTTAAGAAGAGTCCCTTCTATCTCCTGGCCAGGTGTTATTTTCACCCAAGGCCCTAAAACCTCTAATTTTGCCTGAGTCTGCCTCCTTTGAGAATTAATTGAAGTACAGAATTCCTGCTGACTTCAAAGGGGGTTTCACACTCCAATCAACTCTGTGGGGTATATTGCAAGAGCAGTGGAGCCTTCTTTCCCAAAAATTAGTTTCCATTCATCCCAATGTCTTTGGTTCTCACATATGCTGATCGTTGATCATAATGTAAGTTACTTTTTTCCTTTTCCTTAATGTATTGGAATGCAGAGGAAGGATTTCTGTCCTTATTGAGGGCCTTTCAGTTCTAAAACAGGGGGTTTGGTTTTGTTTTTAAAGGAAAGCCAATTGCTATTAAATAAAATGTAACTAATCTGTCATATCATTGAAATACCTACAAGAGCTTGTTAGAGTTTTCATAAAATGTTTCAATATACATTTGTGTCTGGTTTATGAAGATTCTAGAATTTTGTTGCCATGATCATACGTCAGTCTTTTGATGAAAAGAACAAAATATTCAGCTGTCTAGATTCTCATAACATTCATTCAATATTATAGTACTACTGGCTTTGTGAAAGAGAAATTCTTTACGTAGTCTTCTTATACCTATATTTAACACAAATAAATGCAAGTTTCTATCCTTTCCATAATTTTATTTCTTTAGTCATGTGATTTCATTTATGCAGGGAGAACCTGTGAGGGAACTGACTCTATCAATGTAGATTATCACCAGCTCTTTAACTTATGGTCTAGATAGCAACCTGGAGCATCTGGAGACTAAGTGACCTACCTAGGGTCATATAACAAATATGTCAGAGGCAGGCCTTGAACTCAGTGCTTCCTGACTCCATGGATATCTATTTATCCACCCTTTTATGCTCTTTCTCATCACTACTATCACACTACTACATATTATCATTATTAATATTTCACATTTATATAACAAAGTATTTATAAAAGGCAAAGATAATTGATAGAAAACCTTTGTGCCCCAGGGGTATCCTCATGATAATATACTATGGCTATTTTACAGTTGAGAAAAATGAAGTTTTAAACGTATGTTTTGATTTGCATTCAGACACCATCTTTCTCTGGAGGTAGATAGTATTTTTCATCATGAGTCTTTCGGAATTGTCTTGGATCATTTTATTTCTTTTTTTAAATTCTTATTTATTTTCAATTAATTAATTTATTTTTAGTATTCAACATTCACTTCCATAAGACTTTGAGTTCCAAATTTTCTCTCCCTCCCTTCCCTTCCCCCATCCCAAGATAACATGCAATCTGATATAGGCTCCACATATACCTTCATATTAAACATATTTTCACATTAGTCATCATGTAAAGAAGAATTAGAACCAATGGGGAAGAACCATGAGAAAGAAGGAAAAAAAGAGAGAGAGAGAGCAAATAGTATGCTTCAATCTGCATTCAGATTTCAAAGTTCTTTTTCTGAATGTGGATAGCATTTTCAATTGTGAGTCTTTTGGAGTTGTCTTAGATACTTGCATTGCTAAGAAGAGGTAAGTCTATCAAAGTCAGTCATTGCATGATGTTGCTGTTACTGTGTATAATGTTCTCCTAGTTCTGCTTACTTCACTTAGCATCAGTTTATATAAGGCTTTCCAAGTTTTTCTGAAGTCAACAGGCTCATCATTTCTTTTTTCAAAACTTAATTAATTTACTTTTAGTTTACAAAATGCAGTTTCATAAATTTTTTAGTTCCACATCTCCCCACCGCCTCCCCCTCCCCCCAGCTGTGATGGCATGCAATCTGACATAGGTTCTACAAATACCTTCACATTAAACATTAGTCAAGATGTACAGAAGGATTATAACCAATGGATTGAACAACAAGAAAGAAGAAACAAAACAAAAGATAGAGCAAGTAGTTTGCTTCAATCTGCATTCAGACTCTAATTTTTTCTCTGGATGTGGATAGCTCTTCCCATCATGAGTCTTGGAATTGTTTTATAGCCTTGCATTGCTGAAAGGAGCCCAGTCTATCAAGGTTAGTCATCACAGATATAATGTGTCTATAGTTGTGTACAATGTTCTCCTGGTTCTGCTCCCCTCACTCAGCAGCAGTTTATCTAAGTCTCTCGAGGTTATTATGAAGTCCGTCTGCTCATTTCTTATTATAGCACAATAGTATTCCATTACATTCATATGCCACAACTTGTTTAGCCATTCCCCAATTGATGGGAATCCCCTTGATTTCTGATTCTTTGCCACCACAAAAAGAGCTGCTACAAGTATTTTTGAATGTATGGGTCCTTTTCCCATCTCTTTGGGATACAGCCCTATGAGTGGTATTGATGTGTCAGATGGTATGCATGGTTTTATAACCCTTTGGGCATAGTTCCAAATTGCTCTTGAGAACGGTTGGATCAGTTCACAACTACACCAAAAATGCATTCATTTTCAATTTTCCCACAGCTTCTCTAACATTTATCATTGTTCTGTTTTGTCACATTAGCTAGTCTGATAGGTGTGATGTGGTACCTCAGAGCTGACTTGCATTTCTCTAATTAATAGTGATTTAGAACATTTTTTTTCCATATTACTATAGGTAGCTTTAATTTCTTCATCTGAAAACTGCCTGTTTAGATCCTCGGTCCATTTATCAATTGGGGAATGACTTATATTCTTATAAATTTGACTCAATTTTATATATATTTTAGAAACGAGGTCTTTATTAGAGATACTGATTGTGAAAATTGTTTCCTAGCTTTCTGCTTCCATTCTAATCTCAGTTGCATTGGTTTTGTTTGTGCAAAAACTTTTCAATTTAATGTAATCAAAATCGTCCATTTTGCATTTCATAACATTCTCTATCTCTAGTTTGGTCATAAATTCTCCCCTTCTCCATAGATCTGAGATGTCAACTATTCCTTGCTCTCCTAGTTTGCTTACAGTATCAGCCTTTATATCTAGATCACGTACTCATTTTGACTTTATCTTGGTATATGGTGTAAGATGGTGGTCTATGCCTAGTTTCTACCATACTACTTTCCAGTTTTCCCAGTAGTTTTTGTTAGTGAGTTCTTATCCCAGAAGCTGGGGTCTTTGGGTTTATTAAGCAGGAGATTACTATAGCCATTGACTACTGTGTCTTGTTTACCTAACCTATTCCACTGATTCATCACTCTGCTTCTTAGCCAGTATCAAGTAGTTTTGATGATGGCTGCTTTATAATACATTTAAGATCTGGTATAGCCAGGCCACCTTCTCTTGCATTTCTTTTCATTTAATTCTCTTGATATTTTGTACTTTTGTTATTCCAGATGAATTCTGTTGTTTTTTTCTGGCTCTATAAAATAATTTTTTGGTAGTTTGACTGGTATGGTACTGAGTAAGTAAATTAATTTAGGTAGAATTATAATTTCTATTATATTAGCTTGACCTATTTTTAATAGATTAGCAACTGATGCTTTTCCAATTATTTAGATCTGACTTTATTCGTGTGAAAAGTGTTTTGTAATTGTGTTCATATAGTTCCTGGGTTTGTCTTGGCAGATATTTATTTTATCCCAAATATTTTATAATGCCTACAGTAACTTTAAATGGAATCTCTCTTTTTCTCTCTTGTTGTTGGGTTTTGTTAGTGATATATAGAAATGCTGATGATTTATGTGGGTTTTTTTATATCCTACAACTTTGCTAAAGTTGTTTATTATTTCGAGTAGTTTTTTCAGTTCATTCTCTAGGCTTCTCTAAGTATACCATCATATCATCTGCAAAGAGTGATAGCTTTGTTTCTTTGCCGATTCTAATTCCTTCAGTTTCTTTTTCTTCTTTTATTCCTAAAGGTAACATTTCTAGTAAAATACCGAATAACAGTGGTGATAATGGGTACCCTTGTTTCAACCTGATCTTATTGGAAATGCTTCTAGCTTATTCCTATTCCATATAATGCTTGCTGATGGTTTTAGATAGATGGTACTTATTATTTTAAGGAAGACTCCATTTATTCTTATGCTCTTTAGTGTTTTTTTTTAATAGGAATGAGTGTTGTGTTTTGTCAAAAGCTTTTTTCACATCGAAATAATCATATGATTTCTGTTAGTTTTGTTATTGATATGGTCAATTATGCTGATAGTTTCCCTAATATTGAACCAGTCCTGCATCCCTTGTATAAATCCTACCTGATCATAGTGTATTTTCTTTGTGATTAGTTGATATAATCTCTTTGCTAACATTTTATTTAAAATTTGTGCATCTATATTTATTAGGGAAATTGGTCTATAATTTTCTTTCTCTGTTTTCACTTTTCCTGATTCAGGTATCAGCACCATATTTGTATCATAAAAAGAATTTTGTAGGACTCCTTCACCTATTTTCCCAGATAGTTTACATACTATTGGGATTAATTATTCTTTAAGTGTTTGATAGAATTCATTTGTAAATCTATCTGGGATCATATTTCTGAGAATAGTTAAGTCCTTCACAGTAGATCATTGTACAATATTTTTGCTTTTTTTTTTTTTGGAGGGCAACTGGGGTTAAGTAACTTGCCCAAGGTCACATGGCTAGGTTTTTGTTTGTGTGTGCTAAGTGTCTGAGGCCGGATCCCAACTCAGGTCCTTCTGACTCCAGGGCCGGCGCTCTACTCGCTGCGCCACCTAGCCGCCCCATCATTGTACAATATTGCTGTTACTGTGTACAGTGTTTTGGTTCTGCTCTCTTCTCTGTGCATCAGTTCAGTAAGTCCAGGTTTTTCTGAAAGCATATTGCTAATCATTTCTTATAGAATAATAGTATTCCATTACAATCATATACCACAACCTGTTTGGCCATTTACCAATTGATAGACATGTCTTCAATGTCCAATTCTTTGCCACAAAAGAGCTGCTATAAATATTTTGTTTCTTATCTTTTTGGAATATAGGCCTAGTAGTGGTATTTCTGGGTCAAAGTGCATGCACAGTTTTATAGCCATTTAGGCATCATTCTAAATTACTCTCCAGAATGGTTAGATCAGTTTACAACTGCACCAACAGTGTATTACTGTCTCAATTTTCCAACATCCCCTCCAACATTTGTTATTTTCCTTTTCTGTCATATTATCCAATCTGATTGATGTGAGGTAATACTTCAGAATTGCTTTAATTTACATTTCTCTAATAAAAAGTGATTTAGAGCATTTTTTTGTATGACCATAGATAGCTTTGATTTCTTCCTCCAAAAACTGCCTATTCATGTCCTTTGACCATTTGTCAATTGGGGCATGATTTGTATTCTTATAAATTTGACTCAGTTCTCTCTATATTTTAGAAATGAGGCCTTTATCAAAGAAACTTACTATAAAGTTTTTCACAGTTATGATTACTGTGCATTTCCCTCCATCCTATTTCCCCCTTGTTTATCCTTTTTTCTTTCTCCTTTCACCGTGTCCCTCCTCAAAAGTGTTTTACTTCTGACCACCACCTCCCCTAAACTCTCTCTTCTATCAGTTCTCTCCCCCTTCTCTTACCCCCTTTGTGTCTTTCTTCCCTGTAGGGTAAGATTGATTTCTATACTCAACTGAAAGTGTATGTTATCCTCTCCTTGAAACAATTTCAATGAAAGTAAGGTTTAAGAATTGCCTGCCAGTCACCCCCTCCTCATCTTCCTCTCCACTGTATAAGCTCTTTCATGCCTTTTATGTGGGATAATCTTCCCCATTCTACCTCTCCCTTCTCCCAGTGCATCTCTCTCTTTCTCATCCCTTAATTTTATTTATTTTTTAGATATACCATCATAGTCAATTTATACCTGTGCCCTCAGTCTATATATACTTCTTCTTTTTTCCTTTTTGGAGGGGGAAAGGCAGGGCAATTGGGGTTAAGTGACTTGCCCAAGGTCACATGGCTAGTAAAGTGTTAAGTGTCTGAGGTTGGATTTGAATCCTGGTCCTACTGACTCCAGGGCTGATGCTCTATTCACTGTGCCACCTAGCCACCCTTATACATACTTCTTGTAACTGCCCTAATAATGATAAAGTTCTTAGGCATCTTTCCGTGTAGGAATGTAAACATTTTAAACTGATTGAATCCTTTATGATTTCTCTTTCCTGTTTACCTTTTTTATGCTTCTCTTGAGTGTTGTGTTTGAAAGTCAAGTTTTCCATTCAGTTCTGGTCTCTTCATCAGGAATGCTTGAAAGCTGTCTGTTTTACTAAACATATATATATATATATTTTTTCCCCCCTGAAGGATTATACTCAGTTTTGCTGGGTAGATGATTCTTGGTTATAATCCTAGCTCCTTTGTCCTCTGGAATATCATATCCCAAACCTTCCCATCCTTTAACATAAGAGCTGCCAAATCTTGTGTTATCCTGACTGTGGCTCCATAATATTTTAATTATTTCTTTCTGGCAACCTACAATATTTTCTCTTTTTTTTTGGGAGCTCTGGCATTTGGCTATAATATTCATTTTGGGATCTCTTTCATTAGGGGACTGGTGGATTCTTTCAATGTCTATTTTACTCTCTGCTTCTAGGATATTAGTGCAGTTTCCCTTGATAACTTCTTGAAATATGACATCTAGGCTCTTTTTTATCAAAGTCCATGATAAAATGTTAAATAGCAGAGAACCAAGCAGATATCTCTGTGGGTACTCCACTGGAGGCATCCTGCCATGCCAGCATTGAACAACATGTACTGAATCCAACTACTCAGCCAAATCCATCTAATTGTATCTAGCCCATGTCTCTCCATCTTCTCCACAATAATAGCAACTGGTACTTTATCAAAAGCTTTGTTAAAATCTGGGTAAACTATCTATAGCATTCCCTTCATCTACAAGTTTATTACTTCTGTTGAAAAAGAAATGAGATGAATTTGCCATGAACTCTTCTTGATGAAGTCATGCTGGCTCTTTGTAATCACTCTCTCCCCTTTTAGAGGCTCACCAATCATCTCTTTAATGATATATTTTTTAATTTTCCCAGAAAGTGAAGTTCATTGACCTAAGTTTAAAAACTGTTCTTTCTCCTCCCACTTAAAAAAAAAATCAGAATCACATTAACCCTTTCCTAATCTTGTGGTATCTCCTTTGTTTTCCATGATCTTTCAAATATCACTAACTGGACAAGCAGTCACATCCCTTCCAGTTCTTTCGGTATTTGAGTATGCAATTTAAGTGAACCGGAGGAACTGTTTTAATCAAGACCAACCAGATGCTCTTTTACCATCATATTATTTGGGTATCAACTCGTGTTAGTCATATTTATTCTGTCATTCTGGTGTAGAGATCATTCTTTAATAAACAGAAGCAAAATAAGATTTGAGCAGTTTTGTCTTCTCTGTTGTCAGATATCATTACCTCAGCTACTCCAAGCAAAGGTCCTGTCTCTTTTAAAGATTTTTTTTCTCCTAAAAGAGCTTTAAAAACACTTTTTTGTTATTGTTAACTTCCCTTATCAGAAACAGCTGATTTTAAGATTTAGCATTATTTGTACAAGAGGGATGGTGTTCTTATATTCAGCATGTTACCTGGCCTTAATTACATGATCTTTTAATCCACAAGATCCTACCTATCTTTTTAAGTTTTTTTTTTATTCTTTTTAAACTTAAATACAAAACAAGAAAAAAGAAACATTTCCATATACACAGGTGAACATAAGAGAGGATTCAATATAAAACAATAAATTTCCATTTCGAGAAAACCTATGTAATTAATACTATGCACTGTTTTCAAAGCTCCCTGTCTTTCCTGTGCTTTCTTCGAGGTTTTCTTTTGTTCTCTGCAGTACATCTTTTATCTTATTTTTTCTCTTCCCACAGAAGGCTATACTTAAATGTGAATATATATATACTTATCCATAAACATACACATATATACATACATGTAAGACCATACTATGCATATTTCTATTTGTAAGTTCTTGTCTGGAGGTAGCATCTTCCTTCACAGTCCAAATCTTTCCATGTTTTTCTAAATCACCCAGCTCATCATTTCTTATATCATAGTAATATTATATCACAATCATATACCCCATCAAGTTTAGCCATTCCCCAATTGAGAGGCATCTATTTTAGCCTATGTGATAGGTGAAAGATATCTCAAAGTTGTTTTAATTTGCATTTTTCTAGTTATTTACAGCATTTTTTTATACGATTATTTTTGGTTTTGATTTCTTCATAAAAAACTGCCTGTTCATATCTCTTGACCCTTTGTCAATTGGGGGTATGACTCATATTCTTATAAATTTGACAAAGTTCTTTGTATATTTGACAAATGAGACCTTTATCTGAAGAATCTACCTATCTTTTCTCTGAACCTTTTGAAACCTGTCTCTCAATCTATGTCAGACTATGCTCAGATTTCTTCTCCATCTGTCAAAAATTCTAGAAAAGCTATTCAATAAAAAGCTGATTTGAATGTTTCATATTTTCTTCTTTAGGGGTTTTGGTACTCCCTAAATGGAAATGGCAGACTGTGATTGAATAGGCCTTCAGAGAGGCCTGGAGGGCCACCACCTGAAAGCCTCCTTACATTTCCATTGGGCCGATTTTGCAGTTCCACATCATGTATTGGACACTGGGAATAATTTAGGGTAATCAAAATAAATAAAAACAAAAATTCCAGCACATATCTATGACTAGGATTTTGATGATATAGTACTAGCCAAGGTGATGAAGGAGAAAGAGAAGGAAAAGAAGGAGGAAAGTGAGGGAAGAGGAGGGGAAGGAGGGGGAGGAGGAAAAGGAGGAGGAGGAGGAGGAGGAAGAGGCTCAGTGAACAGAGCACTGGCCCTGGAGTCAGGAGGACTGAGTTCAAATTCGGCCTCAGACACTTAACACTTACTAGCCTTGTGACCCTGGGCAAGTCACTTAATCCCAACTGTCCTGTTTTCCCCCCTCTGAAAAGACCCCCCCCCCAAAAAAAGAAGAAATTGCTTTTGAAAGATGAAAGAATGAAGGCAGTGTAGTAATTGGTAAAGGGCAATCTAGTAGAATGAGCCCTGGGTTCTAATACTAGTTCTGCTATTTATTCCCTGCTTGAATTTAGACATGACCCTTCCTCTCTTTGGGCCTCAGTTTCCTCCAGTGAAAAATAATAGGATAGGATCTGATGGCCTCTTAGGTCCTTCCATAAGAAATCCGATAAACCTATGATGGTTGGAACATTTTGCCGGTACAGCTGACACAAACCAGCACCAAGCTCTCCGATTAAGATTGAGCCCCGCCCCTCTAGGCCATCCTAATTTGTTCTTGGAGGTGATTTTGTCTCCGCCTCCTTATTTACATACAAGGCCCTCCCGGCTCTCTAACCACGCTCCCTTCCTTTTCTCGGTCCTATTTGTCTCGGAGGGTGATGGGGATGAGAGCTCCCGTCACCCTTTCGCCTTCCTAGATTTCTCTCCCCAAAGGATGGGTTAAATCCCCTTTCTAATGGAGAGGGGTAGTCCCTAAACTAGCCCCACCCTGTGATCACTTAGTGAGTGTCAAGGGGATGAGGACCTGGGGAAGGGGTGGAAAGCCAGCGGGGCTGAGGCACATAGGGTGGGGTAGAAACATGGGTGAGTACTTTTGCTGGGATTATTTTCCTTACGCGGCAGGTTACTTTATGTTTAGATAGATCCTGTCCTTTCCCCCTCCCCCACCCCCCACCTCCAGTGAATCTCCTGTATAAGCGGGCGAGAGGAATCAACCAAAACCGCTGCCTTTCTGACCCCTCCCCCCACACCACCTCACGTTCTACGGAGGAGGCGGGACCCATCGGCTAGCTACGTTTCCCGTCCGATTCAGGGAACCCGACGCGCCGCGCACACCCCGATCTCGGAAATTTCTGATTCGTCGAGATAGCTGTCGATCAGATCGGGTGGGTTAGGAGGGAGTGGCGAAGACGAAAAAGCGAAGAAGGTGTTAGTCCGCAACTCTCTCTCCCTTGCGCACTTGAGCTCCCTTCCCCCGCTCCCCGCCCCCCCAACATATCTCCTGAGCGCGCGGAGCGCTCCTCACGGCCGGCGCGTTCCTCACGCCCTAACGGGCGGGCGGGGGCGCCAATCAGCAGGCGGCAGGGTGCCAGCCCCGGGGCTATACCGACGAATCGCCGGGGCCCGGGGCCCGGGGTAGGAGGCGGGTTTTACCCGCACGGCCGCGGCGGCGGAGGAGCAGCAGCAGTGGCAGCAGCAACGGCGGCAGCTAGGTAGCTAAGGCAAGCGAGAGCCGAGCGAGCGAGCAGCCAGGAGGTAGGTTCGCTGTGCGGAGGTGGCGGTGGGGGCAGGGAAACCGCGCGGGCCGGTTTGTCGCGTGTGTGCGTGAGTGTGTGTGTGTGTGTGTGTGTGTGTGTCTCTCTCTCTCTCTCTCTCTCTCTCTCTCTCTCTCTCTGCGGGCTCGCGCGTGAGGGAGGGGAGGAGGGGCGATCGGCGGGACACGCACGTCCCCACGCCCTCCCTTATTTTCTCCTCCCCTCCGGTGTGGGCGGACCGGGCGGTGGCTCCTCTTTTCCCCCCTTTCCCGCGACCCCTCCCCAACCTGCCTACCGCTCCAGCCCCCCACGGCCTGCCGGTCCGGCTCCTCGCCGGGACTCTCCCTTCTCTGGGGGAGGGGCGGAGGGGAGAGTAATTTTCAGTTCCGCCTTAAATCGACCATTTCCACTCCCCCCTCCCCCTCCTCTCCCTCCTTCCCTAGACCCCTCCATCCTATTCCGGAGAGGAAGGAACAAAAGGTCCGAGACCCCCCCCCCCCCATCCTGTCCGGGAGGGGCCGCCGCCTCCATAGAGGTAACACTCCCCCCCCCCCATCTTCCAACCCCCCACCTCTGATCATTCCCGGGGGTGGCTCTGAGATGTGTTTGTGTTTTGCTTTAGTCTGTGGTCGTCTCCTTTACTGGAGGTGAATGGGGGGGGGGGGGAGTGTTCCGGTGTGGAGTGTGACTGATACCGGGCACCGGCTGGGGCAGGCAGAAACTAGTGATGGAAGCGCCCTGGGTGCGTTGGGAAGGGGCAGATGCATCGTCTGCTGCTCGGGCCGTTTCTGCCCTTTATGCTGCTTTACTGAAAACACGTCGGGACCGTCTTTAAAGCTGGGGAGGGGGTTGGAGGTGGGGGTAGTCTCCTAGTAGTAGTAGTAGTCGTAGTAGTAGTAGCAGCAGCGGCAGCAGCAGTAGTGATGGTGGTGGTGGTGGCAAGGACTGCTTTTTAGTTTCCTTTATTTCATTATCTGTTAGAAAACTGCTTGTGTGATGTTTATACTTGGAATTTTTGGTCTCCTTTCTGGCTAATCTGTGTTAGCCCTACGCATATATTTACCGTAGAAATGATTCTTTTTGGGTCCACTTTTGAAAGTTACTGTACAAAAAGCATGCTGATTTGGGAAGCTTGCAACATTATTCTGTAATTTGTCACTTTAATCCTATTTTCTTGTCGTGAATAGTGCAGTTTATTAAGCCTTGTAACGTATCTTTTAATCTCTGATTTAGTAGTTATTCTATTGATCCCAAACAAAGGAAACCTTTGGTTTTGTTGCTACTTTTGCTTCCCCTTTCTCTTCACTACCTTTAAAAGACCAGTGTCTGGGTTTTTTGTAGATGAAAATAAATTTGTTTTAGGAATGGTAGCACGCTTAGACTTAGGGCAGCTGGAAAGGTGCATAAGAGGCCCATCTAGTTCAGACCCTTCATTTTATAGATGAGGAAACTGAGTCCTATAAAGGCTTAAGTGACTTAGGTTGAAGAGGTAGTAGGCACCAGAAATGGGATTTGAACCCCAGGTTGTCTGTCTCCAAAAGTCGATCTTTTCTTTCCCTTCACCAAGCTCTGTGTCTTGTGTATGTACAAATGTTGTATGTGTGTGCATGTGTATATGTACATACATAAACATGCAACATGTATGTATATGCCATGTACTGTATATGTCAAAATCTTTTGTGTACTTTAAAAAGCAAATAATTTTTAAATTAGTTGAAAAGATAATTGCTAACCAGATTTATCAGTGTTTTTAAAAAAAGTGCTGTCCAATTTTCTTTTACTTAATTTCAAAATCCCAGTTTAACAACAAATTTGGACTGGAAATGTTTCAATCTCTCCCTGCCCTTGGATTAGAAGAGGAGTGGAGTGTTTTAGTTATTTAACCAATTAAGAGTGGAAATAGTTTAGCTACCAACTGCATTTTTTGTTCAGATTTCTCCCCATTCTGTCTAAAAAAAAGTGTAAAGGGCAGTGCTTGAATGGCTTACTAGGTTTATCCTGGAAGAGACCAGTGTTAGAGGTAATTGAGATCAGCCCCTTCCTTTTATAGGTGAGGAAACTGAGGCCTAGAAACTTGTGATTTGATTGCATGAGTACTAAGTGGCACTTAGACTGTTCTAACTCAGATCCCTTTCTACTGGACTATATAGTCATTCTCTCCTTTACCATGTAAGTTTTGTGGAACTTTATGTAGTAGAGTTGGGAAATTTTAAAATCTGAATTTATGATATCTTTATGTTTTTTTTTTTTATCAAATAAGGTGATATGAATAAGTCAGAAGAGAAGGAAGAGTTAGGGAAACGTTCTGAAATATGAATCATACTTTTTTGTGTATTTTTAAAATTAGGATATTTGAGAAACCCTTTTTAGTTATTCATATTTTAGCATAGATTTCTATTTTTTTCTAAAATGATGTTGGAAACCCCATTTTTTCCTGCCTTCTATTATCCTGCCAGATCCTCAAACCTAATATTTCCATAATTGAACTTATTCCTGCTTCTTAACTTCTGTATTTCTGTAGGTGGCACCAGCCATCTTTTTAATGATGTAGGCTTTTAACTTCAGTCACCTGTTTCTCTCAATATAAATACGTCTGCTAAGTCTTATTGATTCTCCTGTGGTATTGTATCTTTTGCATCTTCTACATTTTTCCTTTGCACTTCCTTTTGCACTCCTCTGCTTTGAGGTTCCATTAACTAGACTTTTCTTGCAGTTTCTTCACTGGCCTTCCTGCCTTCAGTCTGCTTATAATCTATCCTTCCCAGTACTTTTCCCAGTATCCTCCTCTGATTATGGTGCTTTCTTCCCAAAAAACTTCAGTAGATCCTCATTGTGTACTGAAATGCCCGATCCTGACAGTTGAGGCCATCTATAAACTGGCTCCAAATTACTTACCCAATTTTCTCATACAACTTTCTTTCCTGTGTTTTTTGCAGAGAAACTTTTCATTCCCTTTTTTCATTCTACTCAAGTTCCCCTCCGACCCATTAGGGTGAGTGTTCACTTATTCTCTGAGTACATTTTTAAAAAAATTTGAGTGATTAAAGATTCATAGGATTTAGGACTGGAGCCCTTTCATTGTATTAATGAAAAAATTGAGACCCAGGGATGTTTAAATAGCAAAACTGAGATTTGAACCCAGCTCTTTTGACTCCAGAAGCCAGTTCTTAAAAAAAAAAAAAATCATCAACCAGTGAGCATTTATTATGCTCCTACTTTGTACCAGCCACAATGCTAGATGATGGGGAAATAGTTAAAAAAAATAAAATTAATCACATTCTTAAGAAGCTTATGTTCTATCAGGGGTGATATCTAACCTCCCCCCATGAATAAATATATACATACATATATAAACAAAATAAAGATATAATATTTAATAGTTGTTAAATGACTTGTTTACCTAAACATGATGACTATCTTGTCAATTATAAATATTACTTATTAGATGAAATTCAATCTTTTATACCTTATTATCTTCTGTGTTTCATAGTGCCTTGCATATAGTAGGTGTGGGTTGTTGATTGGATTTAATAACCTTATTTTTAGTTGGTACCCAAACTTAATGCAGTGATATGGGGCATTTAGACTTATGTACAATCTCTCATGAAATAGTTTATTTTTATTTTTGTTTTTTAGAAAAAAACTACGATGAATAACTTTGTTTTATTAACAGTTTGACAGAAGCCCTGCATATGCATTAAACTATAAATGGAGCAATAGGAGTGGCTTCCTTCTTTCCAAACACATTCCAGCACAAATCCTTAACAGGTCCAAAAAGTAAAGTGCTATCACTTCAAGATGAGATTTTTCTTTTTTCATTTTTTTGTCACGTAAATATTCAAGTTCCAAGAATTTTAAATGCTAAAACTGAATGGAAGAATCATTTTGTTGAAAGTCCTTCAGTTTTTCCTTGAAAGGGGAAAAATGGGGGCTGAAAAGGGACATAGTTTGTTTTGAATAATCTACTGAGCTATTAGTGCATTTTTAAATTTTACAAATACTTTCAGTTTTGGCATTTAGTTCCAAAAGGTTTCTTTGTTCTTTTTTCAGTGGGAGGGAGTTGAATTTTGATTTTTGACGTAGCAGTCTGGCAGATGGGACTTGATCCATGTTACTGGAGCATTTTGGTTAGAATGTAGGGAGACTTCACCTGTTCTTCTTGAGTTCTTTTGGACTTAGTCCTGATGAGTAGAACCAGAGTCAGAGGAATCTCTCAGTTTCTTTTGTGAGGAAAAAAAAAGGTCAAGACTGAGATGTAACAATTGCTTTAAACCCTAGAAAGCCTCCTTAATAAAAATGCAGACTTAGACCATTTGTATTTTTGCCACCGTGGAATTAGAAAAGTAGAAGATTAATTCATTATATATTCACTGAAGATTTGCATTAAGGGAATTCTGCCAACCTGCAAATGACTAACAAAAATATATACCAAATTCATTGCCCTGGTATTTGCCTGCCAACACTTGCTTCCCTTACTATTTATTCTTGCCTGTCACTGAGTTCATCACCAAACAGAAGATGTCTGCATCAGGTGTGCATATTTTTTCACGGTATCAGTTGGAATCATTGTGTTTTCTGGGGGAACACTTTTCCAGTCGTATAAGGAAAAACACTTGGAAAAACAATTTGATTTGCTAAAATTTGTCATACCCAACCTTTCAGGGATCCACTTGTTGAACAGAGAAATGTTCTTACAGCCAACTTTGATAATCCCCTGCCCACAGGTACCTTTGTAGAAGGTGGTCTAAGGGGGGGCGGCTAGGTGGCGCAGTGAGTAAAGCGCCGGCCCTGGAGTCAGAAGGACCTGAGTTCGGATCCGGCCTCAGACACTTAAACCCACACAAACAAAAACCTAGCCGTGTGACGTTGGGCAAGTTACTTAACCCCAATTGCCCTAAAAGGGGCGGCTAGGCGGCACAGTGAGTAAGAGCGCCGGCCTCGGAGTTGGGATGACCCGAGATCAAATCTGGCCTCAGAAAATGAGCACCCACACATAAATAATGACTAGCCGTGTAACCTTGAGCAAGTTATTTAACCCCAATTGCTTTAAAAAAAAAAAAAAAGGTGGTCTAAGGCGGGGAAAGAAAATAGAATTTTAGATGGCTTTTACAAGGATTTTGGTGAAAGGTTCAGAGGCAAGTTTTTTTTTTAAACCTTTTGTATAAATTTAGATTTTTGTTCTAGAATGAAGGACAACAACCAGCCCTTTCAAATCAAATACAGTTATACCTCAGTCGGTTTCAACTCAGCTATTATTACTTTTCTCCCATCTAGACCATCTCTATAAGTAAGCAAAAGGACTTTATACCAATAAAAAGGATGTGACAAAAGTCCATGCACTTACCTTTGTGTACTACATATAAGGGATAGCTCTCAAGCCATGACCTAGGGTTAATTTTCTTTCTTTATACAAAGTTCTAAAAAACTTTGTTGTTTACTTTCTAAGTTAAAACCAGGCAGATTGTGGTGAAAGACAAGAGGATTAGGGTTTGGAGACAGAATCTGGGTTCATATCCTGATTGACCACTTAATTTCTCTGGGCTTCAGTTTCATTATCTGTAAAGCAAGGGGTTGGAATAGATGATGTTCCTGCTCTAAATATATGAACCAGTGAAACTAAGGATTGCTAAACATAGGGATTAATAAAAAAAATGACAGTTGATAGCCCTTGTAAGAAAGGGGAGACCAAAAAACTACAAGACAGAACTCAAGCATTTATTTAATAGTGCAGGCTCTCAGAGTATAGTTTGGCATAATTGGCAAGGTTATCAAGAAAAGGCTAATATAGGGTAGTCATTTTAAAGAAGATAAAGTCTGAGAACTTATAAGAAGTATGGAAGAAGTCTGAGAAGTATTTGAATAAGATTTACATCCAAAACAGATAATTTAAACTTTGGTGCTTAAACCCCAGCTTTCTGGAAAATGGCTGCTCTTTTAAAATAGCTTATTCCATAAGTGTTCTGGACAGCTAAAGTTTTGCTGTATTTGTTATTTGTAATCACTAGTAGGCACTTTCTGCTCTGTCCAAGGCACTTGTGCATGCCCCTTGTTGCTAAAAAGTTTGTTATAATGCCTTGCAAGTTGCCATTGTACCACACCAAGAACTCATTCTAGTCTCATGGGAAAAAAATAGCAGTTGACTTATGCCACACACAGCCTTTATGAGTTAGAATCCTTTCGTGTGTGTGTGTGTGTGTGTGTGTGTGTGTGTGTGTACTTTAAATTCTTGTACACATATGATAAAATTGGCTCATACAGTCAGACCCTGGGAGAAGTAAAAGTATATACCAAACAAGTCCAGGCCTGAACTTGCATGGACAGGTTATCATTCCTTTCCTTTGTATTCTTCATGCATCTCTTTATCCAATAGGTAATTAAAAAAATGTTCATTAAGCATTTACTACAGAGAAGTCACTCTGCTTATTATACAATAGGAGAATCCTTTTATGAATAAGATGGTAACTTGGAACTTAGATTCTAGTTGTAAAGACAAGTATACAAATATAAAATGAATTAGAATAGAGAATCTACATAAAAGAGTGCTTTTAAGTGAAAGGCAAAAAGTGAAAATTCTAGAAGGGTCTCTACAACGAGTGAGAACAGTGATCCAGGGATATCGGAACTTCAGCAAAGGTATATTAGTGGGAAAGGGTTGGATAAATTCAGGAAATGATAGGTAATCTAGTTTCACTGGAACCTAGAGTTATAGAAGGAGAGATAGTATTTGATATTGTTGTCTACTTTCTAAGTTAAAACCATGCAGATTGTGGTGAAAGACAAGAGGATTAGGGTTTGGAGACAGAATCTGGGTTCATATCCTGACTGACCACTTAATTTCTCTGGGCTTCAGTTTCATTATCTGTAAAGCATGGGGTTGGAATAGATGATGTTCCTGCTTTAAATATATGAACCAGTGAAACTGAGGATTGCTAAACATAGGGGTTAATAAAAAAATGACAGTTGATAGCCCTTGTAAGAAAGGGGAGACAACAATAATAATATAATTAATTAATTTACATTTAATCTTTGCAAAGTGAATTTTCACAACAACCATATAAGATTTAGGATTTGCCAGTGTTATTTCCATTTTATAGGTGAGGAAAAAGCCTCTGAAAGGTTAAGACGTTTGTCCAGGGTCATAGAAAGAGTTAGTAGAGCCCGTTTGTTTCCAGCTCATTTCAAATTTATATACTTTCCCATATGTCCTGTTATCTGAAGCTTTTGACACTACAAATAATAGTGATAACTGACCAGGGGAAAAAAATGTAGAATCATTGAATGAATCACTTAAAATTAGTTTAAAAACAAACTAAGGTTAGATTTTAACAATTCATGACTTATTTTTTCTGACCAAAGCTTGTATATTTATTTTTGTTTTGCTAAAAAAATTTGCCTGTGCCTGAGTCCAACTTTGGTTTCCAGTTGATATTCTCTACCCTTTCCCTCCCACTCTTACCTCCCCACCCCTTAGTGAAAAGCCTAGAGTAAGAATTGATAAATCTGCTTATCTAATGCTTTCCACTGACTTAGAGATTATCAACTACAAATACAGCTAATATTTTTTGCAACAGCAAGCTAGAAGCTTTGTATTTCCCCCTGAAAATAGCACAGTGTTCTACTCACAGTTGGCTTCTACTAAATGTTTATAAATTTGCTGATTGATTGGAAAGGCCTAGTGGGGCCTGGAACAGTGTTGAAATAAGTACCAGCCCAGTTCTTTTACTCCTCTACCATATCTATTCTTAGTTTTCAGTAGTATTAAACCATTTAATTTTGGTCTGTAAATTTTGAAATTGTCTTCTTAAAACCTTGAGGATACATCATAGAAATTATTAGAGAGTTTTTATTTCTGTATTTCTGTTTAGACTTCCAGAACAGTCTGCTTTTTGTTGGCATGAATGTATTTTTAATGTTTAATTTATCTTGAAAATTTGGGTATTTTAAAATTTGAGGATTTTGAGTTAGAAGAAATCTTAGAGATCCTCCAGTTCAATCCATCCAATCAAATAATACTAGCCAACATTTATATAGTGCTTATTATGTGCCAGAATTGTACTAATTACTTTTGCAATTATCTCATTTGAGCCTCACAACAACCCAGGGTCCTGTTAATGGTCCCCATTTTATAGATGAGGCAACTGAGGCAAATAAAAAAGGTTCACTTACTGCCAAGGTCACACTGCTAGGAAGTGTCTAAGGCTGGTTGAACTCAGATCTTCCCAACACTATCCATGGCAGCTCCTGGCTGCCTGTAAATTATTTAAGTATCATTTTGTTAGACACTGAGGCCACAAAGACAAAATGAAAAATTAGTTCCTCTCAGAATCTTGTTTTCTAATGGAGGGATTCTAAGCAGATAGTACCATAAGAGCTTCCCTTTAAGGGAGGCATTTGAACTGAGTCTTTAAGGAAGTTGGGGATTCTAAGAGGCAAAGGTAAGGAAGAAAGGTGTTTCTGGCCTTGGGATAGCCTGGACAAAAGCTCGGAGGTGAGTTCAGGAAACAGCAAGTCAACCACTTAGATTGGCACATAGCCAACAAATCAACAAAAAGGACATAAAAGAGGATCATTTGAAATACGCCTGAAAAAAATGTAAGTTGGGATGAGATGGAATGGAAGAGCATTTAGAAGCTCTCACTATAAGTTCTGAATACACAAACTCAAGCCAGTCTCTGCTCTCAAGGAGGTCATGTTTGTTTTTTTTTCCTCAGCCAAAGTAAAGCAAAGTTTATTAAAGATTCGCCATAATGGGCAATTTAAAAAAAAATTTTATTTATTTATTTTTAGTTTTCAACATTCATTTCCACAAGATTGTGAGTTACAAATTTTTCTCTCTGTCTCTCCCCTGCCCCCCCAACCCTAAAATAGCCTACTGAATATCCCTTCCCCCAATCTGTTTTCCCTTATATCCCCCCTCCCAACTTTTCTAGTAGGGCAAGATGGATTTTTTTTTTTAAGCAGTTGGGGTTAAGTAACTTGCTCGAGGTTACACGGCTTGTCATTTTTATGTGTGGGTGCTGAGGCTGGAACTGATCCGGGGTCCTCCCTATCCCGGGTTCTCCCGACAGTGAGGCCAGTGCTCTTACTCACCGTGCCACCTAGCCGCCCCCGCAAGATGGATTTCTATTACTCCAGTGCCTGTATATCTTATTTCTCAGTTACATGTAACATGCATTAAAATTTGATTTTTGAAATTTTGAGTTCCAGAGTCTTTCCCTTCTTTCCTCCTTACCCACCTCCACTGGGAAGACAAGCAATTTAACATAGGTTGTACATGTGTAGTTACTGAAAACATTTCCATAGTAGTTATATTGTGAAAAACTAACTATATTTTCCTCCATCCTATCCCACCCCCACCCCCACTTATTTTTTCTACTTTGACCCTATCCCTTTCTTTTTTTTTTGGAGACCCTATCCTTTTAAAAAGTGTTCGCTTTGAACTGCACTCTCCCCCAGTCTGCCCTCTATTCTATCGCTCCCCGTCTTATCCCCTTCTCTGCTCCTTTCCTGTAGGGTAAGATACCCAATTGAATGTGTGTGTTATTGCCTCCTTAAGTGAAATTCAGTGAGAGTAAGGTTGACCTATTCCCTTTTACCTTCCTGCTCTTCCCCTCCATTGTAACAGTGTTCTCTTGCCTCTTTTATATGAGGTAATTTACCCTATTCTATCTCTCCCTTTCTCTTTCTCCCAATATATTTCTCACTCATCTCTTAATTTTATTTTTAAGATATCATCCCATCATATTCAACCCATCCTGTGCCCTTTGTCTTTGTATACATGTACATACATATGCCCTCCTATACATACATATATATGTGTGTATATATATATATTCCCTTCAACTATCCTCATATTGAGAAAAGCCTCATGAGTTACAATTATCATTTTTCCATGTAGGAATGTAAATAGTTCAACTTTATTAAGTTCCTTATGATTTCTTTTCCCTGTTTACTTTCTCATGCTTCTTGTAGTTGAAAGTCAAATTTCCTGTTCAGCTCTGGTTTTTTCATCAAGAATGCCTGAAAGGACTCTGCTTCATTGAATGACCATATTTTCACCTGAAGCATTATACTCAGTTTTGCTGGGTAGGTGATTTTGGTTTTAATCCTAGCTCCTTTGACCTCCAGAATATCATATTCCAAGCCCTTTGATCCCTTAATGTATGTAGAAGCTGCTAGGTCCTGTGTTATCCTGATTGTGTTTCCAGAATATTGAAATTGTTTCTTCCTTGTTGCTTGTAATATTCTCTCCTTGATCTGGGAATTCTGGAACCTGGCTACAATATTCCTAGGAGTTTTCTTTTTGGGAAGCGATGGGTGGATTCTTTCAACCTTTATTTTGCCCTCTGGTTCTAAGACATCAGGGCAGTTTTCCTTGAGAATTTCTTGAAGGATGGTTTCTAGATTCTTTCTTTGATCATGGTTTTCAGGTAGTCCAATAATTTTTAGATTGTCTCTCCTGGATCTATTTTCCAGGTCAGTGGTTTTTCCCATGAGATATTTCACATTGCCTTCTATTTTTTCATTTGTTTGTATCTGCTTAATAGCATCTTGCTTTCTCATAAAGTCACTAGCTTCCATTTGCTCCAGTCTAATTCTGAAGGAATTACTCTCTTCAGTGAGTTTTTGAAATTCCTTTTCCATCTGGCAAATTTGGCTTTTTTTAAGGCATTCTTTTCCTCATTGGCTTTTTGGACCTCTTTTGCCATTTGAGTTAGTCTCCTTTTTTTTTTTTTGGCTTTTTGGAGGGCTGGGGTTAAGTAACTTGCCCAAGGTCACACAGCTAGCTTTTTGTTTGTGTGTGTTAAGTGTCTTAGGCCGGATCCGAACTCAGGTCCTTCTGACTCCAGGGCTGGTGCTCTACTCACTGTGCCACTTAGCCGCCCCCGAGTTAGTCTACTTTTTAAGGTGTTATTTTCTTCAGAATTTTTGGGGGTCTCTTTCAGCAGGCTGTTGACTTGCTTTTCATGATTTTCTTGCATCATTCTCATTTTTATTCCCAGTTTTTCCTCCACTTCTCTTACTTGATTTTCAAAATCCTTCTTGAGCTCCTTCATAGCCTGTGACCAGTTCATATTTTACTTGGAAACTTTTGATGCAGGAATTCTGACTTCATTGTTCTCCAGGTCCATGCTTTGATCCTTTTTGTCCCCAAAAAAAGATTGTATGGTCTGATTGTGCTTCCTTATCTTGCCAATTACTTGACTTTTGAGCTCTTTGTCATGCTAGACCTCTGCTTCCAGAATGGATTGAGCTTTTTCCCCAAATTGCTGGGGTTTTCACAGCTGCCAGAGCTATTAGTTGGGCGCCCTTGGGAGGTCATGTTCTAATGAGAGAAGACAACACCATGTAAGAGAATTAATGTTCATGGCAGATGGAAAGGCAAGGTAATTATGCATGGAATATTAATAAGGCACATTGGAATGTATGGAGGACTTGGGGTAGTAGTGACAGGGCAAATGGTTCTCTATCCTGGAAGTTGAGGGTTAGAATGGAATAGAACTCTGGAATATTTCTAGCATACATACAGATCTTTGAGTCAGCATCTAGGTGACAATGGACATCCTTTGGTGGAACAAAGAGGCAGTGCTTTTCTGTTGCTTGTTGATGGGATAGGGCAGGGGGAGAACCTTGTACCTGTAGCAGGTAGTTCTGGTGACAGGCTTTGAACCCCATCCAAGTTCTACATATGATTTTTAAATTGTGAAGCCTAATTCTAGATATAGTATTGTAGTAAATAGTTACCTTTAGTAGAAAGAAAAAAATAATGTTTTCTATGTAACCTATAGATCTATAGTATGGATATATACATATATATATACACATATACATATATATGTATATATATATGTAATTTCTTGGCCTTATATATTGAATTCCAAATTTTTGGCAACCTAGACTAATTATTCCTAATTGGTTACAGCAAACGTTGGAGCACTTGTGTACATTTCTTATTTTCCCTCTGCTGACTGAGATAAGTATTCTTAGGTTTATATGGCACTAAATGAATGGGTTTGCTATAATAAAATTTGGGACTTTGGAGATGGAAGGGAGGGGTGGTGAGAGTAGGGGTTCATGCTACACTTCTAGACCCATTTGCCATTGTTAGGAGATAGAGCCCACAGTGAAGGAGTTCTTTGCTTTCCTTTAAAAGCTAAATTCTGACAGTCAGTACTCTTCCTGGTAGGCAAAATGATAAGATTATAAAGCCTTACCTTTTTTTTTTTTTTTGAGACTGGGTCTCCCTAGTTACTCCAGGCTGGAATTACAGTGATCACTCACTTTACTGGGCCAGTTTGCCCCCTTTTAGTTGGTGGCCCTCTACTAACAAGCAATCTATCCACTTCAGCCTCCCTTAAGAGGAGGACCTACAGGCTTGGTGCCATCATATCTAGCTGTGTTTATTATGTGCACTTCTACCTTTCTATCCTCCCTGAACCTTCCTGTTAGAATGTGAGCTCCTTGAGAATAGGAATTGTCTGAATTTTCTGTTTGGATCCCTCATGCTTAGCACTTACTGCTTAGTCATTCATTATTGCAGAAGCAGTAGGGAACCAGCAAAGATTTTTGAGCAGGTAACTGAAATGGTTAGACTTGTGTTTTAGAAAGAATAGTTTGGAAATTTTATGAAGATGAATTGGCAAGAGTTAATACTAGAAAGAGGCTAATGAAAAGGCAATTAAAATTATCAAAGTGGAAGGTAATGAGGGTCTGTAAATGCTTTGTGGGGGGAAGAGAAGGGAATGAATGTGGGAGATATTATAGCAGTAGAATTGACAAGACTTAGTAACTGATTGACTGAGACATAAAGGAAAGGGAAAGGTTAAGGATGGCAATGAGGTTGTATACATATATAAGGGGCTGGGTGGTTGTACTTTCAACAGGAATAGAGAATTGTAAAGGTAAAATGGGTTTGAGGAAAGATAATGGTTTTTGTTGTGGATATGTTGAGTTTGATATGTTTATAGGGATATTCAAGATGCAGTTAGTGATGCAGTCCTGGAGCTCAGAGGCAGCTAGTGCAAAGGAGCCTGAGAGAACCATTTTCGGAAAGGAGAAAAATTGGAGAAAACATTTGCCCTGAAAACCCAAGAGGAGAGAATATCCTTGATCAGTGAAGTTAAAATCCTCAGGGAGGTAAAAAAAAAAAATTAGGATTGAGAAAAAAGTCATTGGGGGTGGCTAAGTGGTGCAGTGAGTAGAGCGCCAGCCCTGGAGTCAGAAGGACCTGAGTTTGGGTCTGGCCTCAGACACTTAACGCACACACAAACAAAAACCTGGCTGGGTAACTTTGGGCAAGTTACTTAACCCCAATTGCCCTCCAAAAAAGCAAAAGAGAGAGAGAGAGAGTGAGTGAGTGTCATTGGATTTAGGTGGTTAAAAGACATTTTGGAGTTGGTACAACCATTCTGAAAAGCCATTTGGAATTATGTAGTAAAATGTCTATATCCTTTGATCCAGAGATTCCAGTGATACATTCAGACTACTGCAGAATGCCCAAATGCATTCAAATTTGCACTGTTCAAAGCTTTATGTTAAATATGGTAATTCTAGCAGACTTGGAAAAAACACAATACAAATTCAACTCTGACTACTTGACATGATACATACCCACAAGTCATTGACAACAAGACTCCATGTATATCAAAACATTTATAACAGCATTTTCCATGGTAGCTAAGAATTGGAAACAAAGTAGATGCTCATAGATTAGGGAATGGCTAAATAATTTGTTATGTGAATGTGATGGAATATTACTGTGCCATAAGAAATGGAAAGCATGGTTATAGAGAAGCATGAAAAGACTTATATGAACTGATGCAAAGTGGGAAAAGAAAGATGGGAAAAAACCAGATACTTTACTTTTATTTAGAAGTGTTTATGTTATATAATAATTCATTTCAGAATTTCCTGGTATATATTTGATAATAGTAAAGCATGGTAAAATGAGCTATAAAGTGGGAATATATATATATATATATATATATATATATACACATACATTATATATATATACACACATACATATGTACACAAACACACATATATGCACATATTAGCAATATATACCATTTAAAAAACAACAATTTTGTAGAATAGTTCTCTATAAAGTAAAACTAGTAATTGCTTCTCAGTTTAAATGATAAAATTACCTTTGCCTTGCTAAAATAACTAAAAAGAAACACTCTTCTTCACATTATTTGTATTGCTTCACATAAATTTTATGAGATTTGCATAACTGTGACTGATTTTCAGTTTGGATAATTCTGAATCACTGGCTAGATCTCAACCTCCCAGAGCCCAGATTATTACTGTGTTACTATATGCTCTGGAGCCTTTCTGAGCCAGATTTTGATAAACTATTTGATATTTTTCAATTTCACCTATGGTGGTTGATCTGAGAGGGGAGAGGGAAGAATTTAGGGAGAAAAACTTAGGTGATGTGAAAACAAAAGAGCAGTAAAACACTTTTTAAAATTACTGTTCACCTTTAAGAGATTAGAAACCAGATTATAATTGTTGAAGAGTCAGAGGAGAGGAAATGGATGCAATGATTGCAAATTACCTTTCTTGAGAGTTTGGCTTGGAAAGGAAGAAAGACGCAGAATTATAACTTTGGGGATTTGCTGCAACAATTGAAGGTCCTTAAGGATGGTCAAGACCTGGCATATTTGTGGGCAGCAGGAAAGAAGCCATTAAATAGGGAGATGTTAAAGAGAAATATTCTTTGAATTTGGGATCAGGCCTTGTGCAAAGACAACTACCTCTTTGTCAGCTACTAGACTGCAGGAGAAGAGAATATCAGCAGATGATATCAAAGGGTGTTTTGAGGTACAGAATAAGAGAAGGAACTAAAGATGAATATCATCTTGGCAAAGTAGGAAACAAAGTTCTTCACTGAAAGAGATTCTTTCCAAAGCTCTCCCATTATTGACTCTTTTCTGTGATTTATTATTTTTGTCAAGTTCAGTATGAGGTGAAATCTTAGGGTTGTTTTCTTGGGGTTGTTTTTATTTACATTTCTCTTACTAGTTTTTGGGGTACTCATCTATGTTTATAGTTCTTTTTTTGAGAACCATTTCTTTTTATTCTTTTCTCACTTAATCCTTAGATTTATATATTTTTGTTAACCCTATATATGCTTTATATGTAATCTCTATATAAGTGTTAAAGCTGAAAACTGCACAAGACTTTTGAGATGCTTTCTATCTTGGATAAAAAGACCCTTATTAGAGATACATTTCTCTGCATAGATTATCTTTGTGCAAAAACTTCACAATTTCATGTTCCTGAGATAATAGATAATATTCTTCTCATTAAAAAAAGTTTAGTGCTTTTATAGGTTAAGTAAATGGCCTGTCATCAAATTTTAAGCACCTGAGGTGGGTTTTGAACTTAATTCTCCTAAGAGGAGTGGACTTCAGAAATCCACCAAGTCAGCCTATATTTCACATGACTGGGACTTTTTATGCCTTTCGATGATCAGGAGGAAGCAGCTTAGAGTACTGGTCCTGGAGTCAGGGAGACCTAACTTCAAATCCAGTCTTGGACACTCACTGTGTAACCCTACACAAGTCACTCTGTTTGCCTTAATCCACTGGAGAAGGAAATGGCAAACTGTTCTAGTGTCCTTAGCAAGAAAATCCCATGGGCAGTATTGGTGTAATATGGTCCACAGTATCATGAAGAGTTGGACACAACTGCACAACAATAAAAGATGATCAGAAAGTTGCTTTAGAGAGTCAAGGCCAATCGAGCTCCAGGAGCAGCTTTGTCTTCGATCTTTCCCAAGTTGGCTAGATGGTGGTGGAAAGATGATGGGGGAGGAAGTTTCTTTGGGGCCATTCAGGTCCTGGAGGCAGCAGCTCTCAGTCTTCTTTTAGGTAAAGACTCCCTATGCCGTAGGTGAGAGGAAATAGGCTATGTAAGAGAAATATTGGTCTTATCACCTCTACATCTGGGTGATTGATTGTTGAGGCTAAGGTATTGGTTTGTCCCGGTGGTTCAGTGAAACTAGTGGAGTAGGATGTGTCTCCATAATTGCTAACAGATTCTGGACCAAGAATTCCAAATCCAGTAACTGGGCACTTGGTGGTAAGAAGAGGTACAGTTTTGTTAATGGTGGCACAGGGCAGAGCAGACAGCAGCTTCTTCATGTTTCTGAAACCATTAGATTTCTAAAATACTTTTCTTAGAGGAGTTGGGTTTAAAACCTTTACCTCCTAAGATCCATGCTGGAAAAGAGAGGAGAAGGTGCTGGGACAAAAGCTTTTTTGTTTGGAGAGACCTCTGCTTTCCTCTGCCAGAACAGGGAGAGCTTCCAAAGTAGGTAATGTGTTTTGAGACAGTAGATTGCAGGGCAAGGAGTCTCTAAACTTAGACCTCAAGTGAAGTGAGTATAGGATTGCCATCCTCTTTTTTTTATTGATGGAGAATTCAAAGGAGCAGCAGTAAGTACTAGGGTAAGAGCTTTCATCTTAGTGTAATAAGCCCTGTACCTGCTCAGGCTTTGAACAAGAACAGAGGGCTTCAGTGTTATTACATTGAGGACAAAGTGGGTAGGGCTACTCCCTAAAGCAGTAAGAACCTGAAGTTTTCTAATAAGGTCACAGTGAGGGAATTCATTTTCACCAGTTGTTAACCAAGGTGCCATTACTTCCTTCTATTACTGCTCTCTTCTCCTTTTCTTCCTGCCTATTTGACCTTCTCCAGTCTCTTTTCTGAGATTATTATCCATCTCCCTTCTCTTAAGCAAGGCAGTCCCTCAAGGCTTATTCCTTGGCTATCTTCCCTTGCTGAATACACACCTGACTTTTCTTGATCTTATCGGCTTTGAAATCCATTATCATCTGTAGACAGTTGTCTTCCAAATCTGTATATCCTACTCTAATCATTCCTGTAAATCCAGCTTCCTGCCAGACACCTCCTAAACATCCTTTTGACTTCTAGTACTCTACAATCCAAAATGTAGTTGATAACTTCTCAGTCCCTACCTGTCAAACTTCCCTTTTTCTGTTGAGGGAACCATCATCTTCTGTCATTTATGTTCATAACATCCATCACTTCTCTCTCCTTTATTCCTCCCTCCATTATGCAGTCTTACCAAGCCTTTTACCTCTTTTGTATCTATTCCCTTCTCTTCATTCACATATCATCTTTATGTATCCTAATCACTTTTTGTCTGAACTATTGTAGTAGTTTTCTGGCCAGACCACTACCCTGTTCAAAACACATTTAATGGCTCTAATTTGCCTTTAGGATAAAATGAAAACTCTTGTCTGGCATTTAATATCCTACACAATCTGCCTCCAGTCTTATGTTCTTCATACACTGTATTCCAGATGAGACAGACTACTGGCTGTTCCTGAACATTTCACCTCTAGCCTTTGTTCCCTTGTACATCATGCCTTTCCCCATACCTCCATACGTTCTCTCCTTTCTCGCCTCAATTTTTCAGATCCTCATCTTTGATGAAGCAGGCTCAGATCAGCCACATTCTTTTCTAAAGCTGTTAATGCTTCTTGCTTTCTCAGATTACCTTGTATTTACTTACTTGTTGACATACCTTATGCTGCCAGTTAAATATAAGCTCTTTTTTTGGGGGGGGGGATTGTTTCCCTTTTTGTCTTTGTATTGAGGAAGCTTAGTACTAGGAAAATACTAGTTAAATTGAGTTGAAGTGGAAGAGTAAGGACAAAAATATAGTAAGACAAAGAATTCCAGAGACAGAGCCTTAGGGGGAACACTTGTTTAGAAGGTGGAAGAAAATAGAGATAGAAAAAGTTTGCTCAGAGATAGCAGAGAAGAGAACTAGGATCATAGATGTGGAGCTAGAAGGGCCTTTGAAGCCATTGAGTCTACCTCCCTCCCTCCTTCGGGCAAATTCTTTTGTTTTATTTTGTTCATTCGTTCTTACAGGTAAGGAAGTGAGATTTAGGGAAGTTAAGTGACTTTAACCCACAAGGTTTAAACTCAGATATTCAGGGATTGAGTGTGGTCATGCTGCATAGAAATCAAGGAGGAAGAGAAACAAAAAGCTCACGTGATCTGGAAATTAAGTGGACTTTGGCGCATCTTTTGAGAGCAGTGTCAATGGGGTGGTGGTGGTACGTTTAGACACCTCATTGGACTACAAGCTCTACTTGATACATGTTAGTAAAAACTAATGTGACCTTGTGTCGCATCAATGGAGGCATTCTTTTCATGAGTAAAGAGGTGAAAGTACTCTTGCATTCAGCCCTCAGACCAACTTTGGAGTACTATATTAAGGACATTAAGTGGAAAAATGTTCAAAATGGGACAACCAGAATAGTTGAAGGGCCTTGTGAGGATGGGTTGAAGGAAATGTGAGTATTTAGCCTGGAAAAGAAGTGAGTTGAGAGAACAAAATTGTTGCCTTTGAAGTATTTGAGGAACTGTCATGTGGAAGAGATTAAACTTGGTGTGTTTTGCCTTAGAGCATCGAAATAGGAGGAAAGAGGTGGAAATGCAAAGGCTAATTTGAGGTTGGTTTTAGGAAAATCTTGGAAACATTGAGAACTATCTCACTTCTTACTTTGGAAAGCAGAGTATTCCACTCCTAATGGGAGGTCTTCAAACAGAGCTTGTTGAGTATATTGTAGTGGAGATTCTTTTCTGGGTATGGGTTGGATTAGATGGCTCCTGCTCTCCTTTCCAATTTTGAAATTCTGAGATTCTGTGAATAGTGGGAGAGGAAGCCAGATTTCAAGGGGTTGAGGAATGAGTGGGTGGTGAGGAAGTAAAGACAGTGAGTGTAGACTGTTCTTTTGAGAAGTCTGACAGTAGAAACAATATGGGGGAGAGAGGTGAAGGGAAGAGTTGGGTTTTTTCTTTTTTCTTTTTCTTTTTTTTTGGTAGGAGGGATAAGGTATGTTTATACCAGAGGATGGAATCATATCAGGGATTTGGGCTCTGATGATGGAGCAACTTCTGCTAATTTGGAGATCTTCTTGATATATTCACAGTAAATTTCATATACTTACTCAAAGGAGGTGGCCTGACTCATCTTTACTATTCTCTTAGACACACTTCTAAAAGGCTTGGTTTGCCACCAAAGATTAGGACAGAGGGCAAATTACTAAAGGCAGGAATACTGATAGCATCTAGAAGTAACAGTTGACAGCAGGGAAGAAGATAAAAACCAAAAAGACACACAAATTCAAAAAAGCATAACAGTATGGCTCCACTTAGTATGAAGACAAATACCCTATATGCTTTAGTAGTTTAAGAGGCTATTACATACAATACAATAACTGATTTTTATAATCATTGACCATAAGTCATTAGATTACAAACTCCTTAAGGATAAAGAATGTCCTATTTAATGCCCCAAGACAGGCCAGCCATGGTGCTGGGAACATAGTAGTTCCTTAAGCTTGGAAGGACCCTTAGGCCCCATCCCCTTATTTTACAGATGAGGAAATGGGCCCAGAGAGTTTAAATGATTTGCCCCAAGGTCACATGTGGAAGATAAGAAATTTGAAAAGAGGGTTCTCTGACTCCAGAGCCAGTGTTCTTTCCACTTTATGGTACAGGCTATCCTTAATAAACAACAACAAAACATTTATTTAAAAATATTTTGAGGAGTTGTCAGTATCACTATCAATCACTAGATTGTCAGTTTAACTACTCTCCCTTCCATTCCTTCTTCCACCTTCCTACCTCATCTGGATTATTACAGCAGCTTTCTAATTGGTCTGCTTGCTGTCAGGTGCTTTTCCTAGTCACTAGTCTTCCCTAGTCACTGAATATTTTGAAACAATTCAAAATAGGATTTACTGTGTAGCAAACATTTCCTTATGACAGAATTTGCTAAATGAGATTAAATGTGTCTTTATTTTGCTAGGCTGTAAAGAGGATTTTATCTTTGTGGTTTTGATAGTATATTGGTGGAGTTCAGAAGAGAGACGGGGTGGGGGGGGGGGTTAGAATCTAGCACTAAGATACTGTGGCGTTGAGACAGACAGCAGGGGAATAAATTATTAGGGATTGAATATAGACATTCTTTAACCCAGAGAACTAAGCCGGCCTAGCCTGTTCAAGGATAAAAAAATTCAGGAGGCTTTGTGTCTGGAACTAAGAGTTACAAATCAATAAAATTTAGAATTTGGTGAAAGGAAAACCCTTGGGCTAAGGAGAGTTTTCTTGATTGGTTCAAAGGAAAAGTTTATGCCCAAGAAAGATAAAAATGGCCATCCAGGCCTAGGGCCCAAGGGAGAAACTCACCTCTGCTTTATGAAATTATTTGCATCAAAGCTCACACTACCTGTTCCATAATAACCTGCTCAGATTTCCCTTGCTTAGAAGTGATATCTTTTCTTTTTGAATCAGGTCATTATTTGACATCTCATGTACTTTATCATTTTCTAACTTCATTTAGGTACTATTCTAACAATATAGCTGTGGTTTTGAGCTTCTTTAAGTAACAGAAAAAAAAAAACCTTTTAGCCTCCCTTTATCCCTTGAAACCTAAACTCCCACATTACCACCAAAACAGACTCATTTTTCAGAGTTTTAAGTATTTCCTATAATAGGTCATACCTGTAAACAGAATTAAAAGGGCAGCAGTTTGTTTACTTAGTATACTCAAAGAACCAAAACAATGCACATTCAATTCTGGTTATTGATAGCAAGGCAGAGGAGAAACTCTCATTGACCAAAGTGGCAATAAATGGATAAAGACCCTAATGTCCTGAATTCTGGATATCTACCTTTCCTTCATTTGTCACTATGCAATCAATCATTGGGTTGTCAGTTTAATTACTATCCCTACTGTTCCTGCTATCACCTTTCTACCTCATCTGGATTATTGCATCAGTTTCCCAACTGGTCCACTTATTTCTGGGTATCTTCCTTCTTCTTTAGTCATACCTTGCACACCACTGCCAAATGGGACTTAAAACATTTTCTGTGCCTTCCTTCTTTCCTCCCTCTTCCCTGTCTCCTTCATCTTCCTTCCTTCCTTCAACAATTGCTTATGGCTTTATGCTTGGAATAACTTCCTAACCTCCACCTCTGACTTTTGAAACCTACATTATCCGTCCTTTAAAATGGATTGCTTACATATTTCCTCAGCCAGAAATTCTTTTCCTGGTCTCCATTTGGAATTGATCTTTGCACTATTGTAATGATTTTATCATACTGTATTATGCATTGTTTGTTGTATGGTAGTGCATATGTGTGTGTTCTGCCTTTCATTGAGCAGAAACTTCATTAGGATACTCTGTTCCACGTTCATGTTAATGAAATCGAAATTCATTTTTAACTGATCATAATCTGTTGTCACCCCACATTTTGCTCCACCTTTCATCCTTTAGCTCTGTTCTTTGTTCTTACCCTGACCTCCAATCCCTGAGGCCCTCAGTCACCCCTGCACTGTCTACACTATCCACTCCCCATCTTGACACCTTGGTGAATCAGTTCAGTTTTACTTCATCTTCTTTGGTCAAGTCATTTGCTACCTTATCAAAGATCTTGGGCCTTGAAAGCCCAAGTCCTGATCTGCCACAGTCAGTTGTCTTTGCTTTTATTCATGTGCTGCTGAATGAAGCTGAAGAAAATAATAAAATATTGCCTCCTGGATCCACTACAAACTTTTGTTTTATAATCTCAACTGGGCCCTCACTGCAACAAGGCAAATCTTTTACACGTCCTAATCAGTTCACTCTCCCATCCACCAAAGTAGCTTTTCCAAACCTTTTCACCTTTCTTCAGACCTTCCATCACATTGTCTTCCAGCTTCCACCTTCTCAGCTAAGAACCTGGACTAATTTTTAAAAATCTTTTTTTTTTTTGGTCTCATTTCATTGAAAAAAAAAAACTGGGATCATACTTTGAGATCTCCCTCTTGTCTTTTCCTTATCTTTCATCCCTTAAATGCCTTCCTCTATTGTTTTTTTTTCACCATTTCACATAAAGAGGGGAGACCTTCTTGCCAAGACAAATCTTTCCACAGGCACAAGGGATCCCATTCTATCCTCATCTAGTAGAATGCCCCTCTATGATCCATACTGTGTCACTTCACTTAAATTTCTGTCTGCTGCCTACAGATACATCCAAGTCTCTTCCATATGAAAAAAAAACCCCTCACTTGATTCCTTACTAGCTATCATCCTTTATCTCTTCTCCCTTTTGTGGTTCAGTACTGCAGTCTGACTTCTGACCTCACCATTTAACTGAAACTATTCTCTCCTTACCAGTGATCTTTTTAATTGCCAGATCTCAGGGCCTCTTCTCAATAAGTCATCTTTCCTGACCCCTCTGTGGCCTTTGTCACTATTAATCACCCTTTTCTCTTTGATACTCTCTTCTCTGGCTTTTTGTGACACTGCTCTCTCTTCTGGTTCTCCTACCTATCCAGCCACTTTTTCTCTTCATAGTCATGACCATTAACTGGGCTGTGTGCTGGGCCCTTCATCTTCTTTTATACTATTTCCTTTGATTATATTATCAACATCCCTTTGGTTATCTCATCTCTAGGATGATGAATTTCCAAACCTACAAATCTAGCCCTAAGCTTTCTGTTGACCTTCAGTCTCACATTTTTGGTTATTGTGAGGGCAGTTGGGATTAAGTGACTTGCCCAAGGTCACACACTAGTGTGGTTTGTTGTTTTGTTTGGCTAGTTGGTTTGTTGTTATTGTTGTTTTTTTTTTTTTAATGTCTGAGGTGGGATTTGAACTCAGGTCCTCCTGACTCCAGGGCCAGTGCCCTATTCACTGCACCACTTATCGGCCCTTCTAGTTAACATCTTTAACTCAGTGTGGCTAGAACTGAACTTATATTTCCTACCCAGACTCTCTCTCCTGTTGAGGATACTAGCTACTTCCCAATCCCCCAGGCTTGCAACCTAGGTGTCATCCTTGACTATTCACTTTCTTACCTCTCTCCCCTCCACATACAATATGATTCCTAAACCTGTCAATTTTAACTTTGTGACATCTCTCACACATGCCCCCTTCTCTCCATGGATGCCGACACCACCCAGGTGCTTCAAGCCCTTATCACCTCATATCTATACTGTTGCCAGTAGCCTTCTGGTTTATTTCCCTGCCACAGGTCTTTCCCTACTCCATTTCATCCTCCAGTCAGCTGCTAAATTGATATTCCTAAAACACAGGTCTGATCATGTCACTTCCTTTCCCCACCTAACCCATCAACTCTAATCTTTAATTCTATTTTCTTCAATCAACTCTAATCAGTCAACCCTGCTGCTTCCACAAAATACCTGTTTGGTGTTTAAAGCCCTGGTCCTTTCCTACCTTTATACTGTTAATAACTTACTCCTTTCCATGAGTTCTCTGATCAAGTAGCACTGGCCTTTCTTGCCCTTCATTGAATAAGATGCCCCATCTCTGAACTCTGGGCTTTTTTACCCATCTTCTTCCCCATCTCAGTGTTCTGGCTTCCCTCAAGTTCCAGATAAAATCTAGCCTTCTACAGAAAACCTTCCCTCATCCTTCTTAATTCCAATGCCTTTCCTCTGAGGTTATTCCAATTTATCTTGTATATATCTTTTCAGTCTGTACTTGTTTGCTTGTTGTCTCCCCTATTAGTCTTTTTTTTTTTTTTTTTTTTTTAAAGCAATTGGGGTTAAGTAACTTGCTCAAGGTTACACGGCTAGTCATTATTTATGCGTGGGTGCTCATTTTCTGAGGCCGGATCTGATCTCGGGTCATCCAAACTCCGAGGCCGGAGCTCTTACTCACTGCGCCACCTAGCCGCCCCTTTAGGGCAATTGGGGTTAAGTAACTTGCCCAAGGTTACACGGCTAGGTTTTTGTTTTTGTGCGGATTAAGTGTCGGAGGCCGGCTCCGAACTCAGGTCCTTCTGATTCCAGGGCCGGCGCTCTACTCACTGCGCCACCTAGCCGCCCCTCCCCTATTAGTCTTTAGGCTCCTGGAGGATAAGGACTGGTTTTTGCCTTTCTTTATATCCCCAGTACTTAGTCCAGTGCCTCACATATAGTGGGAACTTAAAAATTCTTATTTGTTGAATTGACTTAGTTATCTTCCTCATTCCAAAGTCCTTATATAGTACATAAAACAGCACCAAAACAGCTGCTGAATGAATACTTGCATATGCATTTGTCATCTAGTCTTTTGATCAGTGAATCGGTTAAGCATTAGCATGTACTAGACATTGGGGAAACAAGTAGAAAAATAAGACAGCCCATACCTTCAAAGAGCTTATATTCAATGCAAGAGAATATAGACTAATAAGTACAGGGTGTTTACAAAATTAATATAAAGGGTGATCACTTTGGTGAATATTTGGAGAAGGAAAACATTAGCTGTGCTAGATGTGGCAGTATACCAATTAGACGATTGGCAGTAGTCCAGACAAGAGGTGACAAGGGCCTCAGTAGAGTTGTTATGGTGTGCAAGAGATATTGAAATAGATCTGATTGGATATGGCAGGATTGGGTGAGAGTGAAGAGTCTTAGAGGTGACTGAGAGCCATGGTGGTGCCTTCAAGAAATACAGAAATTAGGAGAAAGAGTGAGTTTGGGGGGAAAGATAGCTAGCTCACTTGTGGATATGTTTTAGTTCTAGATGCCTATACTTAGTTCTGTGACATTCAGGTGGTTCAGTAGTTAGTAACTTTTGTCACAGTCTTTCCCAAATTCTGCCTTGCTTGATCTCTTTTTACGTAATCTGACTAAAATTACTACTTGATTTTGGAGTCCTAACTTATCCTTTGATTTCTTTTCTAGGTTGGATAAGGAAGTCCCCTTTGTTTCTGTGAATTGCTGTTGTCTGTGGTAAGAACATGTCATCTATCTTACCATTCACTCCACCAGTTGTGAAGAGACTGTTGGGATGGAAGAAATCTGCCAGTGGTTCTGGAGGAGCAGGTGGTGGAGAACAGAACGGACAGGAAGAAAAATGGTGTGAGAAAGCAGTTAAAAGTTTGGTGAAGAAGTTAAAGAAAACTGGAAGATTAGATGAACTTGAGAAAGCTATCACCACTCAGAACTGTAATACGAAGTGTGTAACAATACCAAGGTAAGTGTTGTATGGTTCTCAGGTTGATCATCCTAAAGGAATAGCAGATCTGAATTTGGTCTCCAGACAAAAGTTAAGAAAATTTCTATGACAGACTTTGAAATTACTTGCAAACAACATGTTTCAGTGTTATGATAGTAGAGGTGTATTTTATTTTGCAATTAAGAATTGTTTCATTGTATTTCATAAAGCCATTTCCTTGAACACTGAGGAAGTTAGGTTAAAGAGTAAAAACTTAGATTGTGTTAAGAAGTTCTGTTGCTTTTGGATGTCAGTTTAGTAAGGTAACAATTTGTCTAGTTTTGAGTGTACTGTAAATAAGGAACGATCATAGTCTTTTTTTTTCCCAACCTCCAGTCCATTTTTTTCCTTGGTCATCACTTCAGTCATCTTTGTATAAAGAACATCTTTAATGTTTTGGTAAATTGTATATACTAAATTGGTGTTTATCTTTAGTTGTAACACTCTTCCCAGAAAAGAAAAAAAAAACCTTAAAGTAAAATTTTTTTTAGTGCCAGTATACAACAGGACTTAACCTGAAACTGATTTTTTTTTAATGAAATTTTTTTTAGGATTAAACTAAGAAAAAAATCACTTCATTAAAACAGCATATGAGCTTAAATAAATTTCAATATGCAGTCTATAAATTAATCATCGATTATGTGTTTTTGCATGTAATGCTACTGTAACATTTAAATATACTAATACTAACTATATGCTGAAATAATAGAACTTTGCAAAATAGAAGTTAGCAATACCACATTCACAGACTATAAAAAAAGTAACTTGTGAAGTATTCCACTTAGTACATTCTCTTTTGTCTGGCATTTTTTCTAGGGTAACCAGCCTCCCCAGATTACCTTTATTGCCAATGAATTTCAATGGTGGCTTCAGTAATGACTGCCTGCTGACCTGTTGTCTGTTTCTGAGTTATCACTTCACCCTGTTGAATTGACTTTTTTCTTTGGCCTCATCATTTCATGTATTCTCTGAATAATTTTTCTCTTTTAAGAGTGTAAAACTATAGTTGACAACTAATTGGATAGATTTGATTTTATAATGTATGGTACTTAGTAGAAGAATGGGGAAAATTGGATTAGTTTCATAACACTATAACCATGAAGGTTTTAATACTAGTAATTTTTGTAGTGTCTCTTGTTAAAATAATGTACAAGTCTAGTAATGTTGATTATTATAGGCGGCACAAGAATGAGTACGTTCTTATGTGGTATGTGTGGGAGGAAGTGTTTAAATTTTTCATGGAATGTTGAAATAATTTTTTAAAAAGCTCATAGCCTTTCCCTTCCTCCCTTCCTCCCTCCCTCCCTTCCTTCCTTCCTTCCTTCCTTCCTAATGAGGAAATTACTATCTTGTTGAAATTTTACCTGGAGTGGAGAGACCTTGGTTCAGAGGGGAGGAAGGAAAATTATATCAGTTAGAGTCTGGCTACTGATATGGGAGAAGACATTTATGAGCAGGAAGAAAAAACTAGTAGATTTCAGAAGGGTATTAGTGGACTTAGGGCCAAAGAAAATTAAAACAGTGATTTTATTTTTTGTTATAAATTCAAGTTATGTCATTTTAAGGTTTAAACAATCTTTGTTTTATGAACATAAGTAAGCTTGGGGGATACAAGTGTTATTTGCCTCAGAATTACTGAACTCTAGGTAGCATTCTGCATTTTAAAAAATTGAACTATTTTAGAGCACCAGCCCTGGAGTCAGGAGGACCTGAGTTCAAATCTGGCCGTAGACACTTAACACTAGCTGTATGACCTTGGGCAAGTCACTTATCCCAACTGCTCAGCCTTCTCCCCTCCAAAAAGCAAAATAAAATAAAATAAAATAAAAATTGAACTATTGTTCAAATGTCCAAAATCAGCACTTTTTTTCTTGACTTTTAATTTCCCATTATTTTGGAACTTTGGCATCGGGTCTAGGTGGGAAGATAGGAATTTTAAGGGAATCATGGAAGGAAAGGATGAATCCTTTTAAGCTCTAGGTGGCTAAAGAATGAATTTTACATACTGCAAGGGAGAAATAGAAATGCTGTGGTATAAATGTAACTATATGAGATTCTTATTGTTCCTCTTCTGTCATTTTCCTCTATTCCTTTCTCTGTCAAATTTAGGGAAGGTACAGACTAAAGTTATTTAAGACTTAGGTTGGGGGTGGCTAGGTGGCACAGTGAGTAAAAGCGCAGGCCTGGGAGGTGGGATGACCCAGGATCGAATCTGGCCTCAGAAAATGAGCACCCACATATAAATAATGACTAGCCGTGTAACCTTGAGCAAGTTACTTAACCCCAATTGCTTTAAAAAAAAAAAAAGACTTAGGTTATAGAGAAGGTACTGACCTGCATTAGTAGAGGGAGCTTCCTCACCTGAGAGTTCTCTGTACAGATGAGATCACAGTTCTGTTCTCTAGTCCTTAGCAACTTTCTTAAAACATTTTACACCTTCAGGTGACTCTTTACTACAGTTTTGATTATTGTGCAAAAGTAAAATTGCATTTTATAGATAGAAACTCTGACCCACTAAGGTTGTGAATTTAAGTTGTGGAGGCATAGCTTTAAATAGCTGAGTACAAGTCTACTGTTCTTTTCGCTACACTAATACTGTCATCCCAGATTATTTATTGAAAATCAGTTCAGATTGTTTATTGAAAATCAGTTCAATACTTCAGGTATTCATAGCTGTGTTTATTCCCTACTGAGGATTTTTTTTTCCATTAAAAAGTTATTTTAATTATCTTATTTTTACTTTTGAAATATTTTTTAAGTCTGGCCATTTCAGTTTCAAAGGTCAGTTCTACATTTCCATCTCCTTGCTATTTATTGGGTTCATTTAGAATTTAATTGAATTATAATAATTCTAGTTGACACTGATATATTGGTAGACATACTTAAGGCTGCCTTGAGACTCCAGGAGGGTAAGACTAGGCAAATATGTTTATTGACTGATAGTACAAAGCTAGAGATACTTAGTTGGTTTCTTGTTACCAACAATTTGCTTATGGTCTGAATTCATCCCAATACTACTTATATACTCCCAATTCCAGCGAAGATGAATCCATTCTCAAGGCAAAACCAGTACCCCCTATTCAGTCTCCTTCAGTTCTTTCATCCCCTTGTATTGAAACTCTTTTCTGTCATGCTCCAGTTCTTGGCCCCTTTGATTTCTGCTCCTAAAAGCCCCATTATATCATTAACAAACTTCCTTTTACTTTATATCTCTTTTCCTTTTGTGCTCCTTCCTTCTTTCATGAAAACCTAGCTCACTGATACATCCCACTGGCCATCCTTTCCAATAATGTTAGAAGCATTTCTTATACCCCAGACACATTTGTGCTGGAGCTGAAGTTGACATATTCCTTCTTCCTCATTGCCATTTCTAAACCCTCCTTCTGCTGCCATCAGTAAGCAACCTTGCTTGTTTTGAGGATAACTACTCAAATATATCACCCATTCCAGATCCTGGTTGTAGTTATCTACCAGCCTCTGCTTGTTCTCCCTCCTTTTTCAAGGAATTTATTAACTGGCTCACAGTTTATCTGCCCTCTCCAAACTAGACTGCCTTACTTATATTATAGAACTTCAACATGTGTTTTTTCCCCTTTTAATTGTTATTGGTAATTTTTTTAAACATTACTAACATTTCCAGATATATTTCTCTTCCCTATTCAGAGAGCCCATCCCTTAAAACAAAAATTTAAAGGAGTGAAAAAACAAAGTGGACTCTTGCTGCTTCATTACCCATATGGCATCTTCCAATTGTGGACATATCCCAAAGTTCTTTCCTTTGTCATCATCTGTGCATCCTTTTTTGTTTGACATATCAACTACCATGGGTTTATCGTTTGTATTCAGATTACTCTTAGTTCTACAAATAATGTCAGTCTTTTGTCTATACTGTTATCACCAGTTGCTTACTGAGCATTATGAAATGAATGTCCCATAGCTATCTCAAACTGAGAAACCTAAGAATCAGAGGTTAGGTGACTTGCCCATGGTCACATTGTTAATGTATGTTTTCGGATTAAAGCACAAGTCTCTTCTGATTCCAAGTCTAGTCTAATGTGCTGTATTAGCCTTATAATAATAACAATAATAGCCTCATAATATTAACAGTGATGGTGATACAAGTTTTTACTAGTGTGTGAACAGTCACTTACCTAAGCACCATTACTTAAACAGTTGAGGTTAATTGTATATTAAAAGATTTACAGATTTCATCTGTAAAATGGGAATAATCGAACCTACTTCTCAAGGTTGAGCATAAAATAATAGCATTTGTAAAGTGCTTTCCAGATCTCAAAACTGTTTACATGCTGTTATTACTAGTAATAATAATAAATTTTACTTTCTATTGTTGGCTTACTAGATTTTCAAAAATAGCCTCCCTTTCATACTCCCAATGATGTTCACGCATCATTGAATGAAGAAATGTCCTGAAAACCAAAATGGAAATTTTAAATGACCATTGAATGGTAATGGAGCAATGAAATTTTAAAGGCAGGGCTACCTGAATATAAATGTAAAATTGTTGATAGGACAGGGGAATCTTTGGTATCTGTAACTTTTCTTTTAGAAACACAAGAGTCTCTATAGATTATGTATTATAGATTTATATAGTTGGCTGGCTCTATATAGCAGAGTAGAATGAACACTGAAATGAGAGTCAAGAGACATATTTTTGTTCCAGCTCTCTTACTTATGTTATATCCATCAAGTTACAACTCCTTTGAACTTCCATTTCCTAATAGGAAAAGGTAAGAGAAGGTGATCTGAGACCTTTTCCAGCTCTATTCTATGATTTTATTAATTTTAATTTTAGTTTGATCTAACAAAACATAGTGGAGTAGTGCATTTTCAGCATAATCTGAAATTCTGAATTACTTGAGTCCAGTATAATATTAACGGCACTGTCAAGTCTTCAAAGAGTGACTAATTTAAAAATAGGAGTCTGAAATGTGTTTGTACTTATATTTGAAGATGGGTGTGACTGACCTAGAAATTTAATTTAAAATAATTCACGTTGTGAAGAGTTCCAGAGGAGCTTACTTTTCTTAGAACAGGGAAAAATAGTTAAGTGCTTAGGTTATAAAGAGTGTTTTCTTATAAAGCTGTATTTGAGATTAGTTGCTAATTATATAGCTTGGAAGCAAGATTTATTTCAGATCATTTATTAGAAAATAACCTAGTTTAGCATTTCCAAATTGGGTTAGATTTACACTTGTAGGAACTCAGTAAATGTTGAATTGAATTAATATAAATTACTGATGTTCACTTAATTGTAAACTTAAGTCTCTACTAAGTGCTTGACATTAGTTGTGTGAATGATTAGAAAAGTAGGAGGAAAACCAGAAGAGTGCAGCTGTAGAAGTCAGGGGAATTAATAAGTATCATAAAAGTCAGCAATGTCACATATATTACAGAGAGATCAAAAAGAATGATGGGTGAGAAAAGGTTATTGTGTTTGGCAATTAGGAGAAGGATGGCCTTTGAGAAAGTGATTCAGTAGAGCTAGGATTTTGAGACAAGAAGTATAACTAATCTTTTTCTGAATCGGCCTAAGATTGGATTTTAAAAATCACCCATGGAAATAACATCAAGGTTAACTTACTCAACACCTGGGTTAGAAGGCAGTTTCTGGCCATGTTCTTCCTCTTCATTTTTACGTTTTCTTTCTCTTTTATTGGTTAATTTTTTTTCCTTTTTTTCCTACCTATTGTTGGTATAAACGGTGCTTAAAGGAGTAAGATTTGCTTTTAAAGAAGTTGTTTACATTCTGAATTAAACTTTGAACAGATGTTCAACTAAGAACAGTAAGACAAAGGACAATTTATGAATATAGAGGAATACTATTTCTGTACAACTTCATGTTTCTTATAGCATTTGTATGATCTGCAATAGTATGGACTTGAATAAGTCTTAATGCACTAGTCTTCATTAATTTTGCAGAAAATTAATTTTAAAAAAAGTATACCACTGCTGTGGTGATTAGATGATAAATGTGAAGACAAACCTAGAAAGGGCATTAGCTATATTTTTGAAGGGGTGGTTTGAGCACCAAGCTTTGATTTTATAAGACTTTTAAAAAGTTGTTTTTGGAACTTCTCAGGGAATATTATAATGTAAGTATCTACTTTTAGATTGTTACTTGGAGCTGCTGTATACTCTTCAGTGATGGTGATTACATTTTGTCCATTTAGGTTGTAAGCAGCTACTGGAGATGTTTTTCAAAGATAGAAACACATGACAGGACCTTAAATACAGTTTTTCAGTTGGATGATTAAGAGATTTTAAGAGATCACCTAGCCTATCTCTCCACTTCCAAGAAGCCAAGCCAAATAAATTGTGTGTCAATTCTATTCTTAAAACACTCTGGCTAGGGAATTTCCACTATTGCCCTCTGTTCTAATTTGGGATGGCTCTAACATTTCAGCTGTGTTTAAAGGTATGGATACCTTTTTAGGTAATGGCAGTTTTTAAGAAGTCCTTAATTTTTTAAGTGGACACTGGCCCTAAACATTTTCAATAATTAAATAATTTCAATAGTATACTATTTTATATATGATTTTTGACTTTTTGAGACTTTATTTGAATTCACTTCTACTCAGCTATTTTGGGTTAAGGGTGTTTTTTTTTCCCCCAATATAGTCAGTGCTAGAAGTTTACATCACTTTTTTATCTTTACTATTGAAAGGTTTGATTTTTGAAGACAAAATCTTAAGAACTGGGAGTGTATAAGCAGGTGTCTTATCAAAGCATTTACTCAGCCCTTATTTTGTATAAAGCATTGTAGGGAGTAAAGAGAGATATAAAACATGGCTCTTGCTCTTCAGTAATTTACAGCCTTGAAAGGAGAGTTTAGGAAAAATCTTAAAGGGTTATAGTTCAGCCTCTCACCTATTACAGATAGATGTCCCATTGTAACATTTCCCAATAGGTGGGCATTCAGCTTCTTGAACACTTCAAGAAGAAATTGATACTTGGACTTGGATAAAACTCTAATATTAGTTCTTTGCTTATAAGAACTTAAATCTGTCTCCTCAAAACTGCAGAATCAAAAATTTTTGTTTGGAATGGACTTAGGTAACCTCATCTAGTCTAACCTACACTCCCAGAAGAATCCCCACAAGTCAACATCCAGCCTCTGCTTGAAAACCTTTTTTTTTCCTTTTTGGAGGGGCTAGGCAGTTGGGGTTAAGTGACTTGCCCAAGGTCACACAGCTAGTAAGTATTAAGTGTCTGAAGGGGATTTGAATTCAGGTCTTCCTGACTCCAGGGCCAGTGCTATATTCACTGTGCCATGTGGCTGCCCCTTGAAAACCTTTAATAAGAGGGAACTTACTACCTCCTTAGGTAGCCTATTTCACTTTTGGATAGCTCTCATTGTAAGATAATTTTCCTGACATCAAGTTTTTCCTAAATAATAATTTCCTTTCATTCATTTGCTCTTAATTCTTCCTGTTAGACCAAAAAGATTAATGCCTCTTTTACCTGACAGTTTTTTTTTTTTAATTCTTAAAGATAGCTGTTATATCTCCTTGGGCATTTTCTTCTTTCCTTCCTTACAACCAGTCTTCATGTGTGACATGGACTCAGGGCCCTTCACTATTCTATTTGTACTTTGGATTATCTCTTAGTTTATCACTGGCCTTAAATTGTGGACTCCAGAACTGAACACAGTACTTCAGATGTTGTATGACCAGGGTGGAGTACAGAGAGACTAATACCTCCTATTCCTGGAAGCTATGCCATTCTTAATACAGCCCAAGATGCATAAGCATTTTCAGCTGTTCTGTCATACTGCTGACTAATATGTGCTTAGAGTTCACAAAAAACCTCAGGTCAAATGTTCTTGTTAATTTCTTTCTCATTCTTTATTTGTGAAGTTTATTTTTTTAACCCAATGAAATACTTTACATTTATCTCTACTGAAATATATCTTAACAGATTCAGCCTAGTGATGGTGTATTTGGATCCTTTGTCATCAAAGCAACTAAAAGGCAAATAATTTGGTTGCAGGGAGGATGATGCTTGATGTCAGGAAAACTCTTTAGCTATTATAAAGAGCTATCCAAAAAAGGGATAGGCTGCCTAGTGAGGTAGTTGGCACACCCCCATTGGCTGTCTTCAAACAGATGCTGGAAAACCTGACCAATTTGTCAGATAAATTGTAGTGGAGATTCTTCTTTATGTATGTGTTAGACCAGATGGCCAGTAAAGTCCCTTCCATCTTTATTAGCTATTCCTTCCAACTTGTCAGCTGCAGAGTTGATGAATTTGATCCAAAACATTGATAAAAGGTGTTAAACAGCATAGAGCCACATGTGAATCCCAGTAGTGAGACATTAGAGACCTCTTGCCAACTTAACATTGAATATTGAATGACTCTTGAGTCTAACCATTCAACCTTTTCTGAATCCATCTAACTATATTATCATATTTTACTATTATTTCGTATCATGAGATGCTTTAACAAAAGAATTCCCCTGATTTATTACTTTATTAACTCTGTCAAAAAGGAAGTTAATATTACTCTGGCATGACCTATTCTTGTTGTGGCCATGTTGGCTCATAGTAATCATTGCTTTCTTTTCAAGCTTTTCATTACCCTGTCATATTAATGATCCATTCTAGAATTTTCTTGAAAATCAAAGTTAAGCCTTTTGTTTGCAGACTCTTTTTCTTCTTTTTTTTTAATCAGAACATTTGCCCTGCTTCTAATTAATCAGTAAATATTTAGTGCCTTCTATGGGCAACAGTACTATGTTAAGTCCTGGGGATGCAGAAATCTCGAAAAGACCATGATCCTTGCTATGGAAGAGCTTACATTCTAATGTGGGGGAGGGTTGGGATGCAAATAACTTTGTATAGCTAAGATATATGCAAGATAGATAGGAAAGAATCACCAGAGGGAACATACTGGAATTAAGTGAGCATAGGAAAAGCTTCCTATTAAGGATCAAGGGAAAGAGGATAGCCATGGATCATTAGTAATTATTATTATTATTATTTTTAAAGCAATTGGGGTTAAGTAACTTGCTCAAGGTTACACGGCTAGTCATGATTTATGTGTGGGTGCTCATTTTCTGAGGCTGGTTTCGATCCTGGGTCATCCCAATACTCACTGCGCCACTTAGCCGCCCCCGTTAGTAATTATTATTAACAATTCGTAATCATTATTAAATGTTGATAGAGCACTTTTCATTTGAATGTTGAAATCAGAAGCCAGGTTGTAGAATTAGGTGAGTGAGAGGAGAGAAAGTGTAGACCCTACTTGAGAAGCTTGGCCACAAAAAGTAGAAGAGATGGGTTGATTGAATGGTGAGAATGGATCAAATGAAAGTTTTTAGAGGATAGAAGAGATATATACAATAGGGACACAGCCTGTAGATAGAAAGATATTGAAGATAAATGAGAGTGTGGGGATGATAGAGGCTTTAACCTGCTGGAGAAGATGGGATGGCATGGGATCATTTATGCATGGAGAAGGGTTTGGCCTTGCTGAAGAGAAGGGTCACTTCATGTTTAACTGGAATGGAGGAGATAGTAGAGGATATCTGGGGGATGTGAGATGAAGAGAAGAGACCAGAGAGCTCTCAGTGAATGTCCTCATTTTTTTTTTTTTTCAGTAAAATATGAGGGAAGGTTCTTAGGAGAGAGTTGGGGGATAAGGGACCATGGAGGGATGAAAAGGTTTATGAGACACTGTAGTGAATGGGCTGTGAGTTAATCAGGCAACTGTAAAAGGATTTCCTTGCAATAGTGAAGGTCCAGTTGAGTTTGTAGAGGATTCACTAGGTACGATTTCATGATTTTTTTCCCATCTTTATTCAGCAGTACATGTGTAATATCTAAGGTCTGAGGCTTGGCAGGTCAAGATGGCTATATTGGGGAACAAGATAGTCCTACCTCTTCTTTCCCATGCTTATTCAAATACTGTTGGCAGTCATATTCACTGGTTCTTTCAATATCTGAGGATGCAGTTCTTCTGAGCCAGGTAACAGGTCAAGGGTGACCAGGTGTGTGTTTTCTTATTCTTTGCTTGCCAGGCTTTTTTACATTTTCTCTCCTGGTTCAACTAGAATTTGAGAATTTAGGAATTTTACATTTATTAATTCATTTGATTCTTAACTTGAATATCAACTTGCTGTTGACCATTTTACCCCTGTCATTTCTAGTGCAAATGGGTCATTCTCCCTTTGACAGAGCAAAGAGAAAAGTGCACTAAGAACTCAGTGACTCTACTTTTCTTTGTTGTCCATTATTATTGTCTTGTCCACACCATGCTGTGGTCCTCACCACTCTTTGATTATCCTTTCACCTAATATAGCTAGAAAACTGGTTTTTTTTTTGTTGTCCTTAGCCTCCCTCACCAGCCTTGCCTCATTCTGACCTTTAACATTTCCTAATGTTATTTTTACAGAATCATTCCATGTTCTTGTGTTTGCCCTCTGTACCTTCCTCTTTGGTACAAAGATACTCAACTAACAGATCAACGGAATGCTTATATATAGGTTACCTAGATTTTAGCAAAGCAATTGATAAAATATCTCTTAGCATAGTTGGTGAGTTCTCTGTGCATCACCTGTTGGCTGTGGTTCTACCTTCTGGTGCTCCTTAAGAGTAAGTTCAGTACTTATACTTCTTTCTTCCCCAGATAAAGCCAACACCCTAATTTTTTTAAATTATGCCTAGTAATACATTTACATATATTTATGTCTAGTTCCTCCCCATGCCCCTTCACTTATTCCAACTACCTCCCCCAATAATTATTGATACTGTAAAATACTTCATTTTGTCAGTGTTCTCTCCTCTTCACCTTTTTTTTTTTTTTTAAAAGAAGGGAGGCCCAAATTTGAAAATCATAACCTTGTGTGGTCTGGCCAGTATAATGTGACTTAACTCTTACATTAATACAGCAGAAGAGTGCCTTACTTATTTTAGTAGCTGATTTATATTATTGATTCATTCATCACATAGACCGCTGTTCATCTGGGACTCTATTCTGTGTAGTTGGCCTTTTGATTCTAAATGGAAGCCCAAAAGTTCCATTTTGTGTTTATGAAATTTTATCTTGAGTATAGTTTTATATCTATGAGACTTAAATATATATTGACTATAACTATATTTAAGTTATATATATAAGACATTATATCTTCAGTACGGCACTCTTCTGCATTAATGTAAGAGTTAAATCACATTATGCTGGCCTGACCACACAAGGTTATGATTTTCAAATTTGGGCCTCCCTTCTTTAAAAAAAAAAAAGGGGGTGGATAGGAGAGAACACTGACAATGAAGTATTTTACAGTATCACTAATTATTGGGGGTGGTAGTTGGAATAAGTAAAGGGGCATGGGGAGGAACTAGACATATCTTTATTTTCATCTGCCTTGTCAAAATTTGAATTGTAATTCTATCACCTATTCCTTCCAGATTTGTCTTTAGAAGATGGTTATATCTTAAAAGCCACTATCTGTCAGTCGTAAAATAACAACAATGAGGATTGAGAGAGACTTTATGGAGGATGTGGCTTTGAAGAGGAACCTTGAAGGATTTAGGATTTTAGGAGGTGGAAGTGAGGAAGGGGGCATTACACGTACAAAGGACATGGAGAAAGGGAGCTGGTTGTTGGGTTTGGCATTAGCTAACAGTCTAGTTTGTCTGGTTCATAGTGTGTGGAAAGAAATAATATAAAATAAATCTGGAAAGGTAGTTTGGAAACATTGTAGAGAGTTTTAAAAGTCAGACAGAAGAGTTTGTGTTCTATCTCTTGGAATTAAGAGATGAAGGAGGTAAGGGTTACATGTTAAGACTTGTTCCTTGGAAAAATTATTTTGGCATGTACGGAAGATGGATTGGATAGAGACTGGAACTCTGATGTAACATTAGGGGGATAATAATAATAACTGCCATTTACCTAGAACTTTAAATTTTATAAATCTTTCCTTTTAACCCATTTGATCGTTTACAGTATTCCGTTCAAGAATTTATGAGGTCCAGAACTAGGTAGACCAATTGAAACTATAGTGTAGTAGTCCATGTGAGAGACAATGAAAGCCTGAATTATAGTGGTGACCATGTGAGTAAAGAGGAGGCACAGACAGGAGAGATGCTGTGAAAGTAACATAGAAAAGACTTGATAACTGATTAGTTATGTGGGAGAATAGTCTTAGTTTACCAACCTAGGTGACATGATAGGAAGGATGGGTTATATACTCAGTAGATAAAAAGAAGTTTAGAAGTGGGGTGAATGTGGGAAGAAAGATGAGTTCTGTTTTGGACTTACTCATTTGGTAATATAAGTAGCATTAGAATTGGGATTTAAATCTAGGTAGGTGTTACTGTCTCCAATTCTAGCAGACTATCTTGCTTATAATCATTCTTTTTTGTGGGGGAGGGGGCCTTTTGGAGGAGGAACGGCAGAGCAGTTGGGGTTAAGTGACTGCCAAGGTCACACAGCTAGTAAATGTTAAGTGTCTGAGGTCAGATTTGAACTCAGGTCCTCCTGACTCCAGGGCCGATGCTCTATTTACGGCGCCACCTAGCTGTCCCATCTTCTAAGCATTCTTTATGCTGCTTCTAAAGACTTGATTTGGGTTAGATATGTGAAATGTACATTGTTATGTTTGGATTGGACTTTTTTATGTGCATCTAAAAGTTTAGTTGACATCTATTTCACATTAGATTTGCCAGGTATATGCCCCTATCCTTAAACCTCTTGAGCCTTCCCTGTAACAAAGGAAGGTGGCTAAGTAGAACCAATTTTGTCTGCATCTGTCAGCATATGCAACATTAAGACACATTCTTAAGTGCACTTGAATCAGAAGAAAGATTCCTGGTTAGAAGAGCATATCCTTACAACAAACATTTATACAAGAAGTGAACAGTCAGTCTATTACTTTGAATCTAACCCAGTAATGCCAAAAGTGGTGATTTTTTCTTAGCCTGTTTCAGGTCTGTACAGCCTGCAGCATGAGGAAGGATTTCCTCTACATTCAAAGGATGTCTTCCTCTACATTTATTGGGACTGCCTGAAATCCTTTGGCAGGCAAGTGGCCTGCTAGCCACAGGTTGTGCAGGCCTAGATTGTTTATTTACTATGTGTTCTGTATACTTTCCAACTTAGTTGGGACAAAGTCAAAGATATTTCAGAGGGGGAGAGAGAGAGAGAGAGAGAGTATGTGTATGATTTCTCAGTTTGGTACAATTTTTTGTTTGCCACACTTTCCATTCTTTTCCTTCTTGGTTAAACTGGATTTTGAGAATTTAGAACAGATCAATTATAGAAGAAATTCCTGTGACTAAAATGTTTCTTTATTCTACAAGTTCTGACCCTAAGAAAGAGAATGTTTTGTGTCCTTTGGAAAACGTAGGTGTCTTCAGATTATATAATGTATGTTTTCTTCCTTTGTTTCTGGTTTAGACAGTAGCATGACTGACTTTGGTAGTACTTTAGAATTGACTTTAATGTTGAGTTACAAGTGATCTGTTGTAGTTGTATATACTCTTTTAAAACATTAGAATAGTTTATTAGGCATTAATTGGTAGTTTGAAGTAATAACAGCAATAAAAATGGAAGAGTTTAGCTGGATACTTTCTTAGTCCATCATTTGTATAGAATAAATCTGTTTTAGTGAAATGCCCTTGATTAGTTGTTCTCCACACAAAGTGAGGAAAGAGATGATCTCAGAGAAAGAAATAGTGACAAAACATTTTCTTTTTGGTATTTGTTTCACATGAATTTCTATCTTCCCTCAGGTTTTAGTGCCAAAAGAGGAGGATAAGAAATTTGAGTACAATTTAAGCAGTCAAATAATCCTTTATTCCCCCAAATTGGGCTTTTGGGGGAAATGGGAGGGGTAGTGGTAGTAGAAGAAGGGAATGTGGGAAAAGAAGAACCTGAGTATTATTCCTTGACTTTTAGCATTTTCATTCCTTGGTTGATTATCTTAACTATATATTCTCTACCATTTCCCCAACTTACTGATAACAAAAATGACAGAACATAAGTATAAACCTTACCTAGGGTGCTCTCTAGAAGGAATAAACAGATTTTTGCTACTGATAAGGTATCACAATGGAGTTATTAGGTTTAAATTGGACTGGTTTTGAAAATTAGCTGAGCTTAGCATTCTTCTATATGTATATTTGGTTCTTTTTTTGGTCACCAGGGTTAGTGACCAACCAACTTGGCTGTATTTTGGGCCCTCCCGGCTTTGAGTGAATGTCAGTGATAACTGTTTCTCTTTGGAACAGCAACCCTGAGGATCTTCCCCTTCCAGCTTGATTTCTTTTTCTTTTTTTTTTCTAATTAATGGGGCCGTCCCTTGACTTTTTTTTTTTTTGAGGGGGGAGAGCAAGGCAATTGGAATTAAGTGACTTGCCCAAGGTCCCACAGCTAGTATCAAGTGTCTGAGTTCAGATTTGAAGTCATGTCCTCCTGACTCCAGGGCCAGTGCTTTATTCACTGGGCCATCTAGCTACCCGACTCACTTCTTAAAGAGACCTATTCACTGAATGGGCATCATCTCACTCTAATTGAGCGTGTGAAAAGGCTTTAGCCTAAAAGCTGGCATCTCCCATTGCATCCTGGGTCATCTCTAGTCATCCTGAGAATACTAGGTCGCTGGACCCAGATGGCTCTGGAGGAGAAAGTGAGGCTGGTGACCTTGTACAGCCTTCCTCATTCAAATCAAAGTCAACTGCAAGTCATGTCATCATTTCCCTGATGTCATGGTCCTCTTTGAAAATGAAGGACAAACACAACAGCAACAACAGCCTCCACCAACTCCATATTTTTATCTGTAGTCTTTGATGATATTACAAGAAAACATTGAAATAGTTTGGGAGTAGTTCAGATTAGCTGCTTTATATACAGTTATATCTTTTTTAAAAATTATTTATTTAACTTTAATTTTCAGCATTCAATTTTAAAAGATTTTGAGTTCAAATTTTCCCTCCTTCCCCTCTCCCTTACCCAAGACGTCCTGCAATATAGGCTATACATATTCAGTAATGTATAATTTGATGCGGTCTCAGTCAAGATACTTACAAACTATTGATCAATTCTTGTAATGGATTGTAATATGGAGGAACAACAAACAGCTTGTATCTTTGAAAGGAATATAAGCAATTCTGAAAAACTTCTCATTTCTTCAGTCTTTTGTCAAATTTATGAATATCTTAATCAGGACTCATTACTTTGGGAAATGAGATGGAGGATAGCATATGGTAATAAAATAATGGAATAGAAAGAACTAGTGGAAGGTGTATATAAAAGCAGTATGCTTATCATTACTGTATCAAAGCAACATTATATGATGCTTATCTAAGGGATAATCCCCCAAAGGGTTTTTATACTTGAACATTTTGAACTAGAACATTTTCTATTGAATTAGGTTTTTGCTACTTTTGTTTTCCTATTGAATATGATCTTTAATAAAACTTTTTGTCTTCTTGATGTCTTTGTTATTTAGTATAGTAGTATTTTTCCAACTTGAAGTTAGTATTAAATGGTTTCTTTATAATTTTATGATTATACATTAAAGTATGGTTTAAATTCTATCTTGATCAGATTAAAGGATCTTTGATACATTATTTACCTTGGATAATAATAATTTTATGTTTGAAAATCTTTACGATTTGGGGCAGCTAGATGCATAGTGCTTAGAGAACCCGACCTGGAAAACTTAAGTTCAGGAAGACCTGAGTTTGAATATGGCCTCATACTTATTAGCTGTATGACCCTGAGTAAGTCACTTAACCCTGTTTGCCTGTTTCCTCATTTGTAAAATGACTTAGAGAAGGAAATAGCAAACCATTCCAGTATCTTTGCCATGAACACCCATCCCAGGTGAGGTCATGAAAAGTCAGACACAACTAAAATTATTGAACAACAATAGTTATTTAAAAAATAAAACAAAAACAACTAAGGCTCCCCAGTGGATTTGAACATTTGTATCCATCTTTAAAAAGCATGTACTTGAGGCAGCTAGGTGGTGCAGTGGATAGAGCCCATGCCTTGGCGTCAAGAAGATCTGAGTTCAAATGGGGCCTCAAGATACTTGATACTTTACTGTGTGACCCTGGCTGGGCAAGTTACTTAACCCAATTGCCTTGCCTTCCTACCTTCCCCCCAAAAAGCATGTTCTCCAAATCAAGTTTTATCTTAATCATGTTCAAGCTTGTTGGTTTTTTAAAATAGTACTTTCTACCCTTATCAGTCAACAGGCATCTTTTATAAGTACTCGACATATACTGAGCGCATGCTAAGGCCAAAAAGGGGAGGGAGAGCACACAATTTTTTCTCTCAAGGAGCATGTTCTATATAGAGAGAAGATATATACATTGATAAGCATATATAGAATAAACATATGCAGAATAAATACCTGGTTGTGTAAGGGTTAGAAGGCACTAGAAATTTGGGGCGGCTAGGTGGCGCAGTGAGTAGAGCGTCAGCCCTGGAATCAGAGGGACCTGGGTTCGGACCCGGCCTTAGACACTTAGCGCACACACAAATAAAAAACCTAGCCATGTGACCTTGGGCAGGTTACTTAACCCCAATTGCCCTCCAAAAAAAAAAGGCACTAGAAATTGGGTGAATCAGGAAAAACTTCATATAGAAGGTGGTGCTTGAACTTTGTTTTGAAGACAGTGAGGAATTCTGTAAAATGGAGGTTAGAAGGAAGTACATTCCAGGGTGGGGTCAAAAGGTGGAAAGGTCAGCCCGTGTAAAGAATGGGTTGTTATGTGTGAGGAACAGAGAGAAAGCCAACTTCGATGGATCATCGAGTGCAGGAAAAGGAATAATGTATAATGAAGCTAGGAAGATTGGTTGGGATCAGGTTTTGAAAGACTTTAAATGAGAGCCAGAATTTGTATTTTCTTTGAGAATCAAAAGAAGCCACTGGAATTAATAATTGAGTTGGGGAGTGACATAGTCATACTTCAGGAACATCTTTTAGGCATCTGTATGCAGGAGGCTGGAGTGGTGTGGATAGAGACTTGAGTCAGGGAGATGAATTGGGAGGCTCTTAGAATAGTTCAAGCAAGAAGTAAAGATGTAAATAAATTGGTGACTTCACGTGTAGCAAGAAAGGGACTGATGTGAGAGATGTCATGGAAGTGGAAAAAGTGGTGTAATGTGTCAGATGAAGAAGATGAGTTTAGGATAATGCTAAGGTTACAAATCTGGAGAAATGGGGAAGTTCAATAAAGGGTGAGTTTTTAAAGAAAGATCTTGAGTTCTCATGGAAATGTTGAATTTGAAAAGGATGTGGGTTATTTCAGTTTGAAATATGTCCCATATGTAGTTGGGGATGAGAAACTAAAGCTCAGAGACTGGTTGGATATAGATTTGAGTCTCCTGCATTGGGCAGCTAGGTGGCACAGTGGATAGAGCACAGACCTGGAGTCAGGAAAACTCTAATTCAAATCTTGATTAATCCTGTTTGCCTTAATTTCCTCATCTGTAAAATGAAGCCAAAAAGGAAATTAAAGATCATTGATAATTTTGGGAAAGGGCAGTTTCAGTTGAATGATGAAGTCAGAAACCACATTGTGAAAGGTTGAGAAGTTAATGAGGGGAAAAGTGGAGACTGGTTGGTTGGTTGCTCTGTTGTCCTTTGCTCTCAGAGGATCAAAATGACATCCCAGTGTTGAGGTCAAGGTACAGTATATCTGATTGTAGCTAATCGGACTAATAGGAGTTTGGAGTACTCTACCACAGGTCTGGCACAAAGAATTCGTGTGAACATTCGGAGTGGAGATGTCTATAAATGTGTGCATATCATGTATGTTTCTTTTGAGTTACTGCAATTCTGCTTTGTTCATAGCACACAGCATCATTTTTGAGCGTGCCAAGCTTGGTGGGCCTGTACCAGCGTCTTCCATGTCTCACAATTGATTCAAAAGTTTTTCAGAGAAACCTTGATAGTGTTCTTGTATTACTTTTTCTGACCTCTGTGTGAGCGCTTACCTTGTGTGAGTTCTCTATAAAATAGCCTTATAGGCAAATGCACATAGTATGGCCAGCCCATCAGGGTTGTACTCTGTACAGTAGAGCTTTTGAATACTTGGCAGTTCTGCTGGAGAAAGGACCTTAGTGTCTGGTATCTTTTCTTGCCAGGTGATTTTCAGTATCTTCCTATGACAGTTCAAAGGAAAGCAATTTAGTTTCCTGGCATGGTACTGGTAGACTGTTCAGGTTTCATAGGCATACAACAAGCTCAGCACAACAGTTCTGTAGACCTTCAATTTATTAGGGAACCTAATACCTCTTTTCTCTCACACTATCCCTTGGAGCCTCCCAAATGCTGAGCTAGCTCTGGCAACACATGCTTCAACCAGAGCATCCATGTGTACGTGGATGATAATATGCCAAGGTAAGTGAACTTTTCCACAGCATTCAAAATATCTCCATTTGCTATATAACCAGTGGTTGCATGTATGGATAGTGTGGTGCCTGCTGGTGGAGAACCTGTGTTTTCTTGGTGTTAATCATTAGACCAAAGTTAGCACAAGTAGCAGAGAATCTGTCCAGTCATCTGTGAACAAAAAGTCATGCACCAACTATCTGCACCAATTATCCCTCAACTTTAGTCTTGGCTTTGTAGCCTTTTCAAGTGAAATAATTTAATATCAGTGCAATAGCTGACCTTGATGCTGTTTTCATCCTCATTGAAGGCATCTGACAACATTGTTGTAAACTTCATGCTTAAAAAAGCACCAGGAGCAAGCACACAGCTCTGCTTTACTTTATTGATGACTGGGAAAATTTAAGAGCATCGTCCATTATCCAGAACCCAAGCAAGCCTGCTGTCATGAAAACTGACATGAAATAGTGATGAACTCTAGGCAACCAAATTTTGCCATGGTTTTGCACAAGCCCTCATGACTGCCAGTATCAAAGGCCTTGGTCAGACTGACAATGTTGTGTACAGACCTCTGTTATGCTTCTGGCATTTCTCTCGAGTTATTGAACAGCAAACATCATATCGTCTATTCCTCGACCCTTTCTGAAGCCACACTGGCTCTTGGATAGATGACCATCTTCTAGGTGAAAAATTAGCCTATTAAGGAAGATGCTGGTAAGAATCTTGCAAGCAGTGACTGAGAGACTTCCCTGTGATTGTCACAGAACAGTATATTTCCTTTTACTTTATACAGATGGACAATTGAGGCATCCTTGAACTCTTGAGGGATAACTTCCTCTTCTCATATGACCCAGAAAATTTAGGTCAGCTTTGGTATGAGCAGTGCACCCCCTGCCTTGTAAATCTCAGCTGGGATAGAATCAGCACCAGATGCTTTACCTAATGGCTTTCAAAACCTCTTCTTCAGTTGGAAGTTTGTCTAGAGAGCAGTTCATTTCAGTCTGAGGTCTATGGTCACTGGCATCAGCACTGATTGATGATGGTCTGTTGAGAACACTATGGAAATGTTCAGCCCATCCCTCCAGGATCATGTCTTTATCACTAATCAATGTGGCACTTTCCTTTTGATGGAGTTAAGCACTACCTTCTTAGAAACAGAAAACTGTCCCGCTGCTAAACCTTGTGGAATTTTTGTTTTTCATTTAGCAGTTTATGAATTTCCCCCATCATTTTCATCAGACCAGTCTTGATGTTTGCCAGTGCTCTCACCCAGATGAGTAAATGTGTTGCTGTGCACCAGATCTCTGAAAGCTGCCCACTCCTTTTCTGCTCCCCTGTTGCCAGCTGTGTGTCTGTTCAGCTGTCCCTTTGAGTTAGCAATGAACTGTTCAAGCTGGGAGAAGTGCTCTATTCTTTTCACCTTAAGTCTTCTGCTAGCTATCTTGCCTTGGGGCTATTGCTTTTATTGAATGTGAATCTTTAGTTTGGAGTTTAAGTCTGTGATAAGTGCAATACTTTGTGCCACACATTGCCTTCATCACTCTCACATCCGGTTTGTCTTTTCTTCTTACAATGACAGTCTATTAAATGAAAGTATTTGCTGCAAGGGTGCATCCAAGTTTTATTGTGTTTAGGTAGATTGAAGAGAGTGTTGGTGAGGTTGGAGAAGGTCGTGAGATGCACAAATCTTCAGTAGTAAGTGGCTGTTGCAGTTTCTGACTCCATTCCTCTCAGTGTTTCCTTGCCATGTCTGATAGTTTTTGCCTACTTTGGCTTTGAAGTCACCCAGAATTTTAAACTTGTCCTCTTTCGGCACATTGATGATGAGGGATTCCAGTTCTTCATAAAATTTTCTTTGACCTCATCGGGTTCAGCATGATGGGAGCACATGCACTGATGATGGTGCCATGGTACTTTTCTGCAAGTTGCAATTGCATTGTTATGAGCCTGTTGTTCAATCCTTTTGGGAGGCATATAGGCTTGTTGCCTAGATTAGTCTTGATTGCAAAACCTACGCCAGACTCACGGCACTCCCCATCACTGCAGCCACTTCAGAAAAACATATCCATCTCCGAATTCAGTAAGCTAGCCTTCATTTGCCAGCCTTGTTTCACTCAGGACTGCTATTTGGATGTGATACCTGCTGCGTTCTCTTGGAACAAGAGCTGTTCGTCTTTCAGGTCTACTGGATTGCATCTTTCAGGTCTACTGGATTTCGTGTTGTCCCTAAGTGTGTGCACATTCCATGTACCAATGGTGAGTGGAATCATTTTCACAAAAGTTTTTTGTACATTTTTTGGTATTTTGACCGCAGGGTGGGATCCCTGCTTGCCACAGTAAGCAGGCCAGGGTTGGGTAAAGCATAAAATTTTTAGGGCACCTTTTCCAGCCCTTTCCTCATGGCAGGAGGTGAGCAGTGCAGTCCTTAAAAAAAGTCTGCCCAGATACCCAGGGGGCTGCCAAATTCCACTCTTGCTTCAGTTCAGTTGAGAAGACGACTCTGTGGCCTGGCCTGCCTTTCTGTGCAGGGCTGTGACTCCACTTCTCAGTGTATCTGCACCTGCTGTCTCATCACTTGCCTGTTGCCACAGATTTTTGAGGTAGGTAAAAATGGTAAAATGATATGGGTGATGTCTTTTGACTCACACATAAATTGGACTTAAGTGATGCGGTTGTGCAAAGTCATCAGCCTCTCTCTTCCAGAGTTAAATCCAATGGCAAGACAAAAGTCAAGACAACTAGTGATGGCTCAAGATGCAGTTAATGACTTTGACATCTTTGATGTCTAACAAAGCTCTAAGTGCTCCACAGTGCCTGCTTCAGCCACCTGTGTGACTGAGAACAAATTGTTCTGTCTTCCCATTCCTCTGGCTGAAGTCTTCACATGCTTGGGGTAGATACCCCTAACTCACTGAGGGGTTTGAGACCCCTTGGTTACCATCTGCCTAGTTTCTCAGGGTGTGGCTGCCACACCGGCTACAGCTTCTTGGAGCCAGAGGTGAGAGTTGGGTGACAGGTGGACACCAAAGATGTAAAGTATCCCAGAAAAGGGCTCAACAGCCCTCGTGCCAGAAGTACTGGTCTTCTCTGCATACCCTTACACCAGTGCAATGAGGTAGTGAGAGTGAGTAGTTTAGTGTTTGACTAAGAAAGAAAGGGAGGAGAGATAGGAAGGTAGTTTTGGGGAAATAGGTCTAATGAGGTGGATTTTTTGTTTGTTTGTTTTGTTTGATTAGAGAGACTATTCAGAGACATCAGAGAAGGAACCAAGAGAAGGAATGATTGGAGGAGATGGGGAATGGGATCAGGGACATCTTATATCTAAAATTAGGAATTATTCAAGATTGCCAGTTTTTACCTTGACTTTTATTTTCTGAGGCCCATTCTGGTTTCCTTTCACATGATTAAAACTTTAGAGTAAATAACATATAGGTGGTAAGCAGTGCAGTTTGTATCTTGTGCCTCCAAATCTTGTGTCCTTTCTGCTCTGCTGCCTTATTACATTTTATCTATTGATATAATCTTTACTTTGGCACATTTTTCAAACAGATTCCTTTGTTACTAGTCTTTTTGAAAGCTAGAAAAGATGATAATTTCTTTATTCCAGGAATAATTTGACTAGTGAACCCCAAGCTACTCTTTGTTTATAGGATCATAAAATTAAAAACTCAAAGAACCTTGAAGAGAACATCTAATCTAATTATCTCATTTTATAGATTAGAAAATTGAGGTTCAAGAGGTAGTAAATGGCAGGGCTAGCTAGGATTATCAGCATCCCCCACATATTCCTTTTTTTTTTTTTTTTTTTTTGCTTTTTGGAGGGAGGGAATCAGGGCAGTTGGGGTTAGGTGACTTGCCCAAGGTCACATGGCTAGTTTTTATGTTAAGTGTCTGAGGCTCGATATGAACTCAGGTCCTCCTGACTCCAGGGCCGGTGCTCTATTCACTGCACCACCTAGCTGCCGCTCGCACCCCCCGCACCCCCATATTCTTACAAAAACAAAGGGTACCATTTTCAAATGTTTGTTTTTTGAGTTTTGAACTTGAATACATGGTCTTAGAATTCAGTTGTTCAGGTTAGGATTTGAGCCACAAAATACAGTGTGTGTAGTAGGTATTTAATAAATACTTCAGTGAATGAATGCATCTGTGATATCTTGATCTTTTTTTCTTTTGCTTTTTTTTTTTTTTTGAGGGCAGTTGGGGTTAAGTAACTTGCCCAAGGTCACACGGCTAGGTTTTTGTTTGTGTGTGTTAAGTGTCTTAGGCCGGCTCCGAACTCAGGTCCTTCTGACTTCAGGGCCAGCACTCTACTCACTGCGCCACCTAGCTGCCCCTATCTTGATCTTTTTAGAAGGCAGTCCTTATAATTCTTTTTTCCCCAGTCTACTAGCTAGCTGCCTTTGTCAGTGAAACAAAAAAATCTGTTAGCTGTGATGGGCAGCTAGGAGATGCAGTGGATAGAGTACTGGGCCTGGAATCAAAAGACTTAGCTTCCTAATTTTAAATCTGGTCTCAGACGCTTACTACCTGTGTGACCCTGGATGAGTCACTTAACCATGTTTGCCTCAGTTTCCTCATCTGTAAAATGATCTGGAAAAGGAAATGGCAAACCACTCTAGTATTTTGCTAAAAAAAAAAAAAAAACCCAGATGAAGTCACAAGGAGCTGGACACAACTGAAATGACTGAATAACAACAGCTGTGAATTCTCTTTAAGCAGGAATGAAGAAAAACAAAAAGATACAGAAGCAACAAATTTTCAGTGAGCTGTGTGGGGTATAAGATGACTTTTCTTTTCCTTTGGTAGATTACTGTTTTTGTAGCCCCTGAAGCATGGAGAATTCCTCAGCAACTAGACAAAAGAAAAACAACAAAGTTGTACTTTAGTACCTGTATAATAATATAGATCTTAGAATTTATATTCTCTAGTATTCAGTTTAGAAGTTTAACTTTTGGGTTACCTGGTTAATAGAATCAGCTACTTATTAAAATCAATGAGGGAAAACAGAAGCCATTATTAGCAGTGGTTTGTGGACTGAATTTGGAGTCACAAAGACCTAGGTTCAAGTTCTACCTTAGATGTAAATTGATTTTATGACCCATGGCAAGTCACTTCACTTCTGAGGGCCCCCAGGCAACTCTTAAGATTCTTAGATGCAGAACATTTGTTAATTAGTAGTAGGAGTTTTCTCAGTGGAAGTTACCTACATCAATAAAATCACAAGTTTACACTAGTCAATAAAGATATTTTATTTTGCAGTTATATATAAATTTTATTTTTAAGATAAAAATTCACAGTGTTGCTGTGAATTGGTCCAGCCATTCTGGAAAACAATTTGAAACTGTGCCCCCAAAATTGACTAAAATGACCATACCCTTTTGCCCTTCTGTGCCACACTAAGCCTATACCTCAGAAAGATCAAAGAGGAAAAGGAACCATATCTACAAAAATATATAAACTCTTTTCCTGGCAGCCAAAAACTCTAAAGGACTGCTCACCTTTTGGGGAGTGGCTAAATAAATTATGTTATGATCTGTTATTATGCCACAAGAAAAGATAAAATGGACAATTTAGGAGGAAATTGGAAAGAACTTTCTGAATGATAAAGGGTAAAATGATCAAAACTAGAAAAATTTATACAGTGACAATAAAATTAGAAAAACAACCTTGAGATACTTCAGAATTTTGATCCGTGCAGTAGTGAATCATGAATCCAGGGGACTAAAGATAAACAGACCATCCAACTTCTTCCAGGGATGTGATGAATTTAAAATGCAGAAATGAGACATCTATTGTTGGGCATGGCCACTGTGGGAATTTATTTTTACTGGGCTATGCATACTTATTAGGAGAGTTTTTTAAAAAATTGTTCATGGTGGGGCAGCTAGGTAGCACAGTGAATAGAGTGCTAGCCCTGGAGTCAGAAGGACCTGATTTCAAATCCAGCTTCAGACACTTAACACTTACTAGCCATGTGACCTTGGGCAAGTCACAACCCCAATTACCTTGCCCTCCCCTCTCCAAAAAAAAAAAATTGTTCATGGTGGCATGGGGAGAAGTAGGATGAAGAAATAATAAGTATAAAAATAAATTTAAAAAAATCAAAAGTATTTGGAGACATTCTACATGTTGGTTGTGATTAGTTAGTACTTATGTAGGGTTTTGTCTATTTGCTAGTCTTCTGTTGTGTTGTTTTTTTTTTTCCCATACAGTCTGGGCTTTCAGGTACCTATTGAGTCTGCTTTGGAACCATCATAATCCTACTAGCTTTTTGTTATTTCAAATGAGAGTTAAAAGTTAACAGTGTTCATTGTTGGTTTTTTGGGAGTGTGTTTTTTTTTTTTTTTTTGCTGTGGTTTGCTGGTTCTGTTGAATCCCTGTATTTACATACAAGCATCAGTCTTAAGGAACTCAGCAGGTTTGTTTTCAGAGAATATCTACGAAAAAATTGTCTCTAAATATTCAATAACTGTTTTAAGTCTTAAGTTTAGCATGCACTTTACAATGATGAATAAGTTCTCTAGAGTTCCTTCTGCAATTCTCATAATTTCCTAACCATTTCCTAATCCTAACGTGATTTAAATAAACAGAATCATGACACTTTTCCGTAAGTCACATCTTAGATATACCGAAATAATTGAAACACCGGGATTTTGTGATCATCTCTAGTTTTCTATCTTCCTTTAGACAAAACTGTGTTTTAGATAATCTTGAACAGATAAGTCTCTCCTACTTTTAAATACTTAGTGTCTGATTTACATGGACCAACCAAGATGGCAGAATGGTGGCAAGAAGTACAGTTAAGTTTTCTCCTTCAACTTCTGCACAGAAATCTAGAAAATGTGTGTCAAGCTGAATTGCTAATCAGTAAATTCCAAGGGGAAAAAATTAGGGAGTCATTTTTCTAACCCAGATCAACATTGGGGAACAGAAAGGTTTTGGACACTCAGGATAGAATTGAACCAGGAGCCCCTATCTGGAGCCTTCCAGAATGGGGACCAGAAGAGGATTGTATGTACTTGGATTATAAAAAGTTCCAGCCCTGCATAAACTGCCCCACCTTTTTAGAAACAGTTGCTTACTAACTGGCAACTCTGTTCCTCACCACCAGTCACTTATCATGATGGATCCAGCGTAGACTGGTGAGATCTGGACATAGAGGAGATGTGACTCTGAACCCAGGAACAATGTGGTCTCAGTTCTAGGTGCTGCTGTGCCCTCTCCCTCCATCCCTGACCCCACCTCTACCCAGCCAAAGGGGATCCTGCAATTCAGTCACTGAACTAGAAGACCATTCCAGCTAGCACTGGTAGCCAAGTCCAGCAGCTATCTATTGGAAAGTTCAGTCATGGATATTTAGATAAAGAGATAATGCTGTTCAGACACATATCTAGGTAAGGAACTTTCAGGGATCAGAGCAAAAACGCTAACAAAACTGTGCCCTGGCTCAGACCACTTTGGGAGTGCTAAAAGCTTTCAGGTTCCCAGAGTTCCCAGCTTGAACTCTTCCTTGGCATCATAGAATACACACTATTCCTCAAGAAGGCAATGATAGGACCTGCCCAGACTTCCTCCAGTAATGTGCTGAGCCAACAAAGTCTGAAGTCAGGATGTATGAGCGAACATGAAGATACTGTGAAAAAGCTATTATGGTGGCAGAAGTTGAACAAGACAAAAAACCAAGAAAGGAAAAACTTGTAAATAGCTACAGACAAAGCCTTAATGAAAAACATACCTTAGGTACTGTAAGTTCAACTAGAACTTCTGAAGGATGTGAAAGAGGATGTTTGTTTGTTTTTTTTTAAGTTAAAATAATAAGTGAAATGAGAGCACTAGAGTAAAACCTTGGAAAAGAAATGGAAGAAAGAATCAAAACAATAATTAATAGCTTGGCATAGGAAGTACAAAACATTACCCAAACAACAGATGCACTGAAAATTGGAATGGACAAATAGAAACTTCATGAGACAAGACATTAAAAGCCTGAAGTTTGGGAAGCCAGAAATAGAGGAAATCTAAGAGATCTTCTAGCAGGAGCAACTTACTTGGAAAATGAATTGAGACATTATTTAGGAGTCATTGGACTTTACTGATGCCCAAATCGTTGGACAACCTGAGAAATAATCAGATAAAGAATCTAAATGTCTTTCAAGAAATCGTAAAAGAAAGTTGCCCAGATCTCTTGGAACTAGAGGACAAAGTGAAAATAGAATCAGTTACCTCCTAAAAGAAACTCTAAAATGAAAAATACTAGGAATAATATAGCCAAAATTTAGAAACAATAGTGCAAGTAGCCAGAAAGTTCAAGTAAAAGAAACCGCAATCAAAATCGCATTTGATTTAGTAGATGTGATTTTTAAGTAACAAAGAAATTGGAACATACTATTCCACAAGGCAAGCTATATAGGCTTACAACGAAGAAAAACTTACCTAGCCAAACTGAGTATAGTACTCTAAGGAGGAAAACAGACTTACTGAAATGCAGTAAGTATTCCTGATGAAAAGGCCAGAGCTGGGTGGAAACTGAAATACAAACACAGGAGTAAAGAGAGACAGAACCAGGTAAAAATGTTAATGCGCAATCATAAAACTCAACAAAGATAAACTATGTATATTTCTAATGTGGGGAGGTGATGCATGTTTTACATCTGAACTGTATCATCTAACAAGGACTATAAAAGGAGTCTAATAAGAACCTGAAAATGGTTTTATTATTTTGATGATGATCTTAACAGAAGAAAGAGGAGAAAAGGAATTGGGGGGAGGGAGAAATTATCTCATATAACCAGGATATACAAATGCAAGATTATATAAAAAGGAGGAAGGAGGTTAGAAGGAACCAAACTTGTCAAAGGAGGGAGTGCAATGCATACAAATAAATAGCATCCCACTCAATAGGAAAATAGGAGGTATAGAAGATAAGGGGCTGGGATTTAAGAGGGAGGGCAGATTTAAGGTAGGGATTTGTAATAAGCAAAATTTAAAAAGAAAGGATAAGAATCTGTAATTGATCTTTGAGAGAGGGGAAGAGAAGAGGGACAGGTTAGCAAAAGCAGATTGTACTAACCCTAAAACATTGGTGCTAAAGATAGCTTTCCTCTCACCATTCTTTTCTTCTTTATAAGAGTATATGAGAAGAAAATTAAAGAAAATAAACAATTAACTGTCATAACTATGAATGTGAACGGTATGAACTCATAAACAGGAGAGGTTGACAATGAATAAGGAAGCAGAATGCACCAAAATAAGTTGTTTGCCAGAAATACACTTGAAACATGAAAACTCGCTCAGTTAAAAGAAGTGACTGGAACAAAGTTTGTTATACTTCAGCTGAAGTGAAAAAGATCAGGGTAACAATCTTGACCTTAGACAAGAGAGCATAAAATAAGTTTAATTGAGATAGAAAAAAACTACATGTTAAAAGGTTCCATAGACGATATCAATACTAAGCATATGTAAGTAAATGTATAGCGTCTAAATATCGAAAGAAAATGAAAAATGAGTTACAGGGAGAAATAGTAAAACTATAATAACATAGCACACCTTAGTTTACTCCCTCAGATGTAGATGAATCTAGTAAAATTAAAAAAAAAAACCAGGAGTTAAGGACCTGAATGGAATTTTTATGACTATTATTGAATAAACGTGTGTATAAAAAAATTTTTTTTCAGTGTTCTTTGCACCTTGACAGAAACTTACCATCTCCTAAAGATCAGATAAATTCAGAAAAAGGAGAAGTATTTAACATATCTTTAACAGTCCATAATGAGTGGGTAATCTGTAACTTTTTTCATGATAGTGACAACTTAGAGACACCATATCAGAATTTTTGGAATGCAGCCCAAGCAGTTCTCATATCTTCTCCATTCTCAACCTTCACTTGATCTATCTATTTCTGCTAGGAGTCATCCTTTATCTTTTCTCCCTTTTGTGGCTAAATTCCTTGGGAAAGCCGTCTACAATAGATACCTCTACTTCATTTCCTCTTGCTATCTTATACTTAACTTTCCTTCAATCTAGTTTCTCACTTCATCATTTAACTGAAACTGCTCTCTCCAGAGTTACCAGCACTCTTTTGATTGCTGAATCTAATGACCTCTTCTGTAATCTTTATCCTTCTTGACCTCTCTTCAGCCTTTTATACTATTGATAATCTTTTGTCTCTGGGTTTTTGTGACAGTACTCTCTCCTGGTTCTTCTTCTTCTTATCTTACTGGTCTGTCTGTTTATTTAGCTTATCTTCATCCTGATTGTATCCACTAAGTATGGATGGTTTGCAGACCTCTGTTCCTTTATTCTGTTTCATTGGTGAGCTCATCAGTTTCTATGGTTTCAATTATCCATCTCTGCTGAAGATTCTAAAATCTATTTATCTAGCCCTACTCTTTATGTTGATTTCCATTCTGACACTAATACCACCCTGGTAAAAGCCTGTATCACCTCTAACTGGAGTATTATAATAGCTTGATGTTTAATCTCCCTGTCTCAAGTTTCTTCCCATTTTAGACTATCCACTATTCATCATTCAGATTGATCTTCTTAAAGCACAAGTTGCTGTCTCTCCTGTTTGGCATCATCTCTCCCTCTCCCTTCCCCCATTCCAGTATTTCTCTTTTTCGCCTTCATTTTCAGATAGAAAAACTCTGAATTTTAAAGCTCTCCATAATGGACCTTTCCTTTCTAGTCGTTAACCTTTCTAACACCCTTCCTGCTCACCTCTACTCTTATTTGCTATTCTTAAAATAAAACACTCCATTTGCTGACTCAGGACTTTTCATTGGTTATCCCTCATGCCTGGACCCTTTTTATCTGCACCTCCTAGTTTCCCTGGCTTCCTTCAAGTCTCACTTTCTGAAAGAAACCTTTTCATGTTCTCCTAATGTGATTGCCTTATAAGATTATCTTCAATGCTGTATATATCCTGCTGCTGCATAGCTAGCTGTTTACATGTTTTCCCCATTAAGTACCTGCTCCTTAAGGGCAGGTACTATTTTTTGCCTTTTTTATTATCCTCAATAACACAAAAATTGGCCCATAGTAGGAGTTTGTTTGATCTGACATCATTCACCAAGGATTTATTAAGTTCTTAACTTACTATGTTAAGTGCTAGGAATCCAAAGAAATTTCATTTTCTTTGTATTGTTTGTGCCTAGCTCAGTGCCTGGCTCCTAGTAAGTGCTTAATTAAATACTTGTTAATTATTTTATTTGACATAAAACAGCCCCTGCCCTTAGGGAACTTGCAGTGTATAGGAGTGAATAACATGTACATAAGCATATAATATAAAATAAATAAAAGATAAAAATGTTAACAGCTGGAGGAATGAGGAAAGTGATTGTATATGGGAGTATTGTGTGAGCTTTGAAGAAAACTAGAAATCTAAGAGGCAGAAATGAAGAAGGCATATATTCCACATATACAGGCCAACCTATGCAAAGGCACAGATAAAAAGAGATGGAATTTTATGTGTGAGGAATAAGGGAATATATTCCCCATATGGGGGACAGTTTATGCAAGGGCATGGAGACAAGAGATGGAATTTCCTGTGTGTGAGAAATACGTGAAGGCTGGTTTTGTTGAACTTACAGAAGTAGGCTGAAGATAGATCATAAGGGTGTTAAATGCCAGACAGGAGTTTATATTTAATTCTGTAGGGAACAAGGAGCCACTAGATTTTTATTAAACAAGAGAATCACATGGTCAGACCTATATGTTAGGAATATCACTTTGGATCTTAACATAAGGTGTTAATGCGCTTTGAAGTCCACATTTGTAAGAAGTACCATATGTTGCCAATTTACTAAAAAAGATGGTAGTAGGTAATCTTTATATAATGCTTTAAGGTACTTTATTACAATCATATTTGATCTTCATAATACAGTGAAGCAAGAAACCACAGGAAGCATCATCCCCATTTTATATATGAGGAAAACAGTTCAGAGAGTTTGTGGCTTGACCATGGTCAACACTATTAAATATCAGAGCTGGAATATGAACCTATGTTTTTGCTGACTTGAGGTGCAGTGCTTATTCCATTATACCATGCTGTCTCTCTAAGATATTTTAGATTCTCTGGAACAACAAATCATCACTTGTGAGTGAGCTCACCATCCCTGGAGAATTTCTTCTTATGGAAATAGACAAGCTTATCCACTGCTACTATAGTTGTTGCAAGAGACTGGAAAGAGTATAAGCACATAAGGATGCTTACAAGGTCATATATATGCCTTAGACATTAGGGAATATCAGCTGGCATCTCTTAGGGTTTCAGTTGCATTTCTCATAGAATAAGCTGGATTCTTGATGAGGAAGAATCATTGGACTTTTAAAAAGAGTGCTTAATAAAAGCTCATGCGTTTGTGTCAGAAGCAAGAATTCAGACTATCTTTGAATTCTTTCATGTGTATCAGGAATGTCATGGCTGGGTTAGGATACCCTTGTATAGTTCTTTTGCAAATAAAGTGTCAGATAACCAAATTAGTCAAACCTCCAGGATATGTTAACTAGGCTCATTTCTCTCACTTCCCTCCTGTTAACACACAATTGGGGTGATAAGATTTTCCTTAATTGCTTGATAGGTTTCATTATATCTCTGTCTGATTCCACCTATTCCTGCTATTTGAAAATTGGTTTTTATTGTTTTCGGAGTAATAATTTTGATAGCTTTCTGAGTTAGTTTTGGTTGGTTACCATCTTGAGAAGTAATCTTATTCTTGAAACTCTGGAAAATCTTGATTTTGAAATAGCCTCATTAGACTACTTTATGAAAATTATTCTCTGTGATATCTTTTAGTATATACTATGAAAAACTCTTGAGGTCGTACTGGCATTTGGTTTTTAGATGCAATGGTGATTAACAAGCTAGGTGATAAAAAATAGTTGGTATTAATAGTTTTCATTTTCAAGGTAGACAGTTCTTTATTGGAATGTTTTGAAAAGTTGCTTCCTTTTTGACTACAGTGGATCATATATAGTATCAGCATACTTGAGAAAAATTAGTATCACTGACATTTGAGTATATTGAAATCCTTCACTGCAGAAATCTAAGCTTTTTAGATTTCTCTAATTAAAAAAACATAAGCCGACATCTGCTTGGAAACTAGAAAAGTTCTTAACAATTGAATAGTAAAATGAAGTTTTTATATTAGGTTTGTTAATATACATTCTTATTCCATAGATGGAAGTTTTTCCTTTTCTAATGGACATTATGTCATTAACCTTGAGATTAACTTTGGTATTCACATTTTTAAAACATAATCATGATTTACCTTGAGTCACATGTTCCATTTTATTGGCTGCCTTCATGCAGAAAATATACTAAAATAGCATTAATATCAGTAAAGACAGTGAAGCACTGTATATTTTCTCTGTGAAGGGAGCATTCTGTACATTTTTTCATGTTTTACATCATGGTATTTTGAATAACCATGCTTCCATGTTCACATCAATTTTTTGTTTTTCAATTTATGCACAGCACTTGCTCTGAAATTTGGGGACTGAGTACACCAAATACGATAGATCAGTGGGATACAACAGGCCTTTACAGCTTCTCTGAACAAACCAGGTGAATATTCTGCCCTCTGTCGAATCATAGAGATCTTGTGGGTGGGGGTGGGTTTGGAGGCTCTATCCATAGTGGGATGCTTTGCATAATTTTATTAGGATGTTTCCTTTTATGTCAGTTATATGGCATAGCATTTAAAACCGTTGCTTGCCTGTAATGAAAGTACATTAAATGTTTCAGCTGATGTTTTGACCAATGAAATTCTAGTTCTGAAATACTCTTTAAAAGGAATGGGAAATTTTATAAATGCACACTCTTTAGTTTGAGGTTAGATTATTACTCTAATATTCTAGGCCTGACCCTTATGAAGCATTTTTAAAAAAAACTGGTAAATGGCCAGTTTGTCTAAATTTAATTTAGTATTATTTCGTATTCTAATAGTGGGTAAAGTAACTTATAAAACCCCTTATACTACAGTTAATTCCTGGGGAACTAATTTTTATTTTTACCTTCTTTTCATCACCTTACCAGCTTTTCCAGCACATCGATGTTTGTCTTTTTTCATCTCATCACTATCATCATCTGCATTTATGTGTGAAATTATGCAGTATATGTTAATTTTCCAAAGAATCACAACTGTTAATTTACATTAGCTTAGGCTGCATTCACATTAATGTAGATATTTAACAAACTCACACTGCTGTAGAAACGTGCCTTCACAGTTCATTTTTGTGTTGATTCTTGGTTTTTGTTTTTGTTTTTTGTTTTACCACCTGCAGCACTTGCGATTGGATTGCTGTCAGGTTTGTTGACTAATAGCAGTAATATTTCCTAAATGTCCTTAAGCAAAAGCATTCATGATAGGAGCATAATTTTCTGAAGGCAGAACTTGAGGACAAGTGTCAAGTACAGATATGTATAATGTTATTTAATGAAACTTCATGTTTTATCTAAAGAATTCATTAACATCTGTGTCATTTTATAAGACACATCTATTTCTACTAACTTAATTGCTTTTAACTAGTTTGTTAAATAGGACACATCTTTGAACTTTATTTGTGCTACACTACTTAGTGGAATTGAACTTTCCTTTTTCATTCTTTTTCATATTATTATACTAAAAAAGTCTACACAGAGTCTTTTTTTTTTAACTTCCTCCTTTTCTCCCTCCCTTCCTTGATTTCCCTTCCCCCCCACAGGTCCCTTGATGGTCGTCTACAGGTATCTCATCGAAAAGGATTGCCACATGTTATTTACTGCCGCTTGTGGCGCTGGCCAGATCTTCACAGCCACCATGAACTTAAAGCAATTGAAAACTGTGAATATGCTTTTAATCTTAAAAAGGATGAAGTGTGTGTAAACCCATACCATTACCAGAGAGTGGAGACTCCAGGTAGGAAGATTACTAGTTGCTTTTTTATCCTTTTTGTATTAGAATTAAAAACATAAGCTCTTAAGTCAAGATATATTTATCTACTCATTGAGTAGATAAATATTGGAGTAATTTTAATGTTAAATGGAGACTGCCTAAAGAACTAAAATTCTAACATGAAAATTAATAAAGCTTCCTAATATTCAGTTTTGTTTCATGTGACTGAATGTGGTAACTTAAAAATTTTAGAAAAATATAGCTTATACTTTTAAGAAAAACTTTGCAGCATGAAAGGAAAATTCTTTTGGAATAACACTCTGAAAGCACTGATTCAGACCCCATAGATTTGGACTTTGATTTTAGCTGAACTGGTTTACTTTTTTGCCTTTAGGGGATTTATATTACTCAAGAAATAAATTGTTTCCAAGCACTGGTAAAGAACTCTTGAAAACCAATTAATGTCATACTTTGTATAGAAACAAGTTTTGAATTATGAATTACTTTTACCTTGTATTAAAGTTGTTGGCAGGATTTTAACTCTACAGTTTTATATTTCTTCTTATATTAAATGGCATATTTTATAAGTTTAAACTGGCCTCTTTAGTACTGATAAAATAACACCTGAGTTTTCATGCTTTATTATCATTTTAAATTTAACATTAATGTGAATTTCTTGAAACTTTTCAGTTTTGCCTCCTGTGCTAGTGCCACGGCATACTGAGATTCTAACAGAACTACCCCCACTGGATGACTATACCCATTCCATTCCAGAAAACACTAATTTCCCAGCAGGAATTGAGCCCCAGAGTAATTACATACCAGGTATTTATTGTTTTGTTTTGTTTTTTATTCCCCTTGAGCTCTTAGGATAGTGATGTTTAATTCTTAATCATTGAAGTTTTATGTAAACTATAGTTTACTTGATTTTAGGTTAACTCGTTCCATAGTAATAGTGATAAAGGTGTTTGTGATGTATAAGCTTGGTGTTAAATTTTTAAAAATATATAAAGGAAAATTTTAGGTTTGATTTTCTTTTTCATATGATTAACCACTATGACAAAGAGGCAAAAGGGAAACATCTTAGTCTGTCTTTGTTTTCAAGCTCTGAGTGCTACTAGTAAAGTGAATAAGTGGTATAAGAAGAATGATGATAACTTTTATCCAATAAGTTAAACTTTACATACTACTTTTTTTGGTAATAGCTCTGAATTTCATATGTGACCTAGTAGATAGAAGACAAACTTGAGAATCTGGATGACGTTGGAGTCAAGTTTTACTTCTGATAGATACTGATTGTATGACTCTGGGCAAACCTTTTAACCTCATAGTATCCCCAGAAAACTCTCAGAGAATAAGTTACAGACAGTTGCACATCTGTACTGTCGATTTCCTTTTCAAAGAGAAAGTATAAGTTCTCAGTATTTATGGGGAAAGTTCTAACTTGACCATGGTCACACAGCTAATGAAAGTCATAGCTAGAACTTGAACACATCCTCTGCCTTCGATCAACCATGGTGGACATTAGTAGAATTTAAATGGTAAGAGACTGGGCAAGTATTAAAAAGAAAGAAAGAATAGTCAGGAGACCTAGATTCTTGAAACTAATTTGTGGCATTGGGCAACTTACTTAACCCCTCAGATCTTATTTCTGTCACTTGCAAAATGAGGAGGTTAAATTAGATGGGCCCTATTCTAATTCTTTGTATTGAATTGTGAGACTTTGCTGTTTGCTTTTATAGGATTTGAGCTGAGACCTTTTTTGCTTCAGTTCCTTATTCTCTCCATCTCCACTTGCTCTCAGAAAGCCAAGACAATGACATTGACATTTAGAGGATTAACAAAGTAGAATATTTATTCTCAATTTTTCTCTTTCCTACTTAATATTTCTTCATTCTACTTATTTTTTTCTCTTTAGGGAAGCTGATACCAAGTAAGGACCCTAAGAGTTCCAACTTCAGCTCTCTTCTAAAGTAAGGGATGTAGCACAGTGGTATTAGTAATTTATCAGTTTGAAAGGGTGTTCCAGGATCCACTTTTGAGACTTTCTTTTCTTAACAGTCCCAGCCCCATGGATAGATTATATTAATGTAGTTAAGCTAGGAGAAAGTAAGAAGTGTAGGCCAACTTTTTGAAAATTTTTTCTTATTACATGTAAAAATAATTTTTAACTTTAAAAAAAATTTGTATTCCAAATTCTCTCCTTTTCTTCCTTCCCCTATTCCCCTCGATCAAGAAAGAAAACAATTTTATATGGTTTTACATGTGCAATCATGCAAAACAAATTTCTATATTGGTTATGCTGTGAAAGAAAGCATAGAACAACTCTTATCCTCCTTCCACCCAGAAAATAAAATTTAATTTAAAAAGTATACTTCAGTCTATATTCAGACACGATCAGTTCTTTCTCTGGAGGTGGATGGCACTTTTCATCATGAGTCCTTTGGAATTGTCTTAGCTCGTTGTATTCCTGAGAATAGCTATGTCATTCACAGTTGATCATTATACAGTATTGTTGTTACCATAATACACTGGTGATGCTCACTTCACTTTGTATCAGTTGATGTTAGTCCAGGTTTTTCTGAAAGCTTCTTAACTTGTCAGTTCTTATAACACAGTAATATTCCATCACAGTTATATACCATTACTAGTTCACCCATTCCCAGTTGATGAACCTCCCCTCAATTTCTAATTCTAGGCTACCACAGAAAGAGCTGCTTTTTGAAGGGCGGCTAGGTGGCACAGTGAGTAGAGTGCCGGCCCTGGAGTCAGAAGGACCTGAGTTCGGATCCGGCCTCAGACACTTAACACACACAAACAAAAACCTAGCCGTGTGACCTTGGGCAAGTTATTTAACCCCAATAGCCCTCCAAAAAAGAAAAAAAACTGCTTTTTAAAAAAATCTCTTTATACAGAACTAGTAGGAGAATTGCTGGGTCAAAGGGTATGCAGTTTTATAGCTGTTTGGGCATAGTTCCAAATTGTTCTTCAAAATGATTGAGTCAGTTTATAACTACCAACAGCACTTTAGTATCCCAATTTTCCCATACTCCCTTCATCATTTAATATTTTCTTTTTTCTGTCGTATTGGCCAGTTTAATAGATGTGAGGTGGTACCCTCAGAGTTATTTTAATTTGCATTTCACTAATCAGTAGCAGAGTATTTTTTCATATGACTATAGATAGCTTTGATTTCTTTGACTGAAAATTGCCTGTTCATATCTCTTGGCCATTTATCTGTTGGGGAATGACTTTTATTCTTATACGTTTGTCTCAGTTCTCTATATACTTTAGAAATGAGGCCTTTATCAGAGAAACTTGGTGTAAAAATTTTTTCACAGTTATAATTACTGTGTTTCCCTCCATCTTATTTTTTTCCCATTTATCCTTCTCTCTCCTTTCACCCTGACCCTCCTCAAAAGAGTTCTGACTACTGTATCCCCCACATCCAGCCTCCCTTCTATCAGGACTCTTATTACCCCTAGCTCCTTCTCTTTTCCTCTTCTGCTCTTAATTCCCTGTAGCGTAAGATAGATTTCTGTACTCAGCTAAGGGTGAATGTTATTTCCTTTTTGAGCCAGTTCCAATGATAGCAAAATTAAAGCATTGTTTGCCACTCCCACACTCCATCTTCCCTTCCACTGTAAAAGTTCTTTGTGTCTTTCATGTGAGATAATTTATCCCATTCTATCTCTCCCTTTCCCCTTCTCTCAGTGCATCCCTTTTTATCATCCCTTAATTTTATTATTTTAGATATCATCTCATTATAGTCAATTTAGTATATCCCAATCCCTAATAATAATAAAGTTCTTATGAGTTACAGGTGACATATAATGTAGTAATATAAACAGTTTAACCTTATTGAATCCCTTATGATTTCTCTTTCCTGTACCTTCTTATGCTTCTCTTGAGTGTTCTGTTTCAATGTCACATTTTCTGTTGAACTCTGGTCTTTTCATCAGAAATGTTTCAAAGTTCTCTATTTTATTAAATATCCATTCTTTTCCCTTGAAGGATTATACTTACTTTTGCTGAGTGAATTATTCTTTGTAATTTTAGTTCCTTTGCCTTTTGGAATATCATCTTTCAAATACTCCATTCCTTTAATGTAGAAGCTGCTAAATTTTGTGTTATCGTGACTGTGGCTCCACATTATTGAATTGTGTCTCTCTGACTACTGACAATATTTTCACTTTTGCCCTAAGAGTTCTGGAATTTGGTTGTAAGATTCCTGGGAGTTTTCATTTTGGTATCTCTTTTAGGAGATGATCAGTGGATTCTTTCAATTTCTGTTTTACCCTCTGGTTCTAGGATATCAGGGCAGTCTTGATAATTTTTTGTGATATGGTATCTAGGCTCTCTTTTTTTTATTATGGCTTTCAGGTATTCCAGTAATTTTTAAATTAACTGTTCTTGATCTGTTCTTCAAGTAAATTGTTTTTTCCAGTGAGGTATTTTACATTTTCTTCTATGTTTTTTCTTCTTTTGATCTTATTTTATGGTTTCTTGATGTCTCATGTAGTCATTAGCTTCTGCTTGCCCAATTTTATTAAGTCAAGGAAAGTGAGATATGACTAATCAATCGTTAAACATTTATTAAAGTGCCTGCTTTATGCCAGGCCCTGTGCTAAATCTTTGGTATACATAAAGAGGCAAAAGATGTCCTTGCCCTGAAGGAGTTTATAATCAAAGCAGCCCCTTCTATTTCATGGATCTAGACTTGGCCAAATATGTGGTTAGTATTGTCAGCCTAAGTTCTTTATTGGTGGGAGAGGTTTCTATCCTAAGAATTTTCTATAATAATATAATTACCTGTATACTTACCTTAAAATTTACAGAGTATTGTATGCACATTATCTCATTTAAGACTTGCCACAACCTTGATGTGTCCATGTAAGATAGCTAGGAAGTGTTGTAAATAGGATTTTGAACTTTTTCAAACTCCAAGTACATAACTGATGGATGATTGAGAACTTTCTTCGTATGGACCTTATATTAAAATTGTAGCACTTAAAATCAATGATATCTCTTGAAGCAAACAACACTGTGCATATTAGAATAGGATACTGTCTACTCCTTTCTGTAACATCTAAAGTAATCTATAGCTGCTTTTTCTTTTTTAATTTTAATTCTGAGGAAACAAGTTTTAATAATTGGGTGAAATTGAGTCTATGATATGTACATAATGTAAGTCAAAATAACACTTTCATATTAAAAGTAAATTACCCAAAAAGAAATTTATTACATAAAATAAAAAAGTCATATTTCAGTACTATTAGGCTAATTTATATTGTTGAATTATATTGTGTCAGAATTATAGGAGAAAATAAAAGGAAGTAGAAAGAATAGTAGACTAGGAGTCATTTAGGTGGTGTGGTGTGAATAGAGTGCTAAGACTGGAGTCCAGAAAACCTGAATTCAAGTCCAGCCCCAGATATTTAGTAAATATGTGACCTTGGCCAAATTCTGTTTGTTTCAGTTTCTTCATCTATAAAATGGGGATGACAATAACATCTACCTCCCAGGATGGTTGTGAGGATCAAATGTTATGTTTGTAAAACATATATTAGCATAGTACTTCCTGTATAATAGGCATTATGTAAATTCCAGCTGCTATTATTGTTGTTCTTTTATCATTAAAGAACTCAGTAAGCATTTATAGTGTCAGACACTAGAGGTAGAAATGCAAAAGAAAAGAAAAATAATTCCTTGAGAGCTTGTATTCTTATTAAATACAAATAAAGTAGTAAAGAGAGGGCAAATTGGTCACACAACTAACAAGATGGAAAATTCTCAATCAGTAAATGTTTATTAAATGCGTGTTTATTTGCCAAACACTGTTCTTAGCTCTGGGTTCACAAAAAGTCTGTACCATCAAGAAACTCAAAATATTTCTCTGATTATTATAACCTCTCAAACATCCAAAATAAGAAATCTGTGCAAGAGATTAAGCAGTTCCGTTTTCTCCAAGAATCCAGAACAAGATAAAAACCCAGTGTACTAATACAATCTTTGAGCTTTATCAGCATTCCTTTCTTTACTACCCTTTACACTGTAGCAGCAAATTTGCACAAGCCATCCTATAAGCTTGCAGCAGAACTCAACTCTGTACCCTCAACCCCAGCTCCATTGCCTCAAAGATCTAAACAGCAGTCATAAGCTCAGGCTCCAACAGCAGGGAGAGTGCTGCAGCATTCTGTGCACTGCAATGCTTTGTGTCAAGATAAGAGTTAAGACCGAGAACTGAGGAACAATAAGAACTGGGGCAGGTATGTGTGGCTGTGTGTCATTCCACTAAGCCTGAGGAAAGTAGTCCAGTATCCATTTGGAACTAGTTTTGTCCTCAGAAGTCTCTTGGGGCAGAGACCTGCACTGACTGGTGACCTGTGAATTGTCCTGTGTCTGGGAGGGGGCTGAGACAGCTTTGAGATCTAGCCTCCAGGGAACCTTCCATCAAAGGGGAGGGAGTCAGAAAGTGAGCAACAGGAAAAAATAAGGGAAAAGACTAAGATTATTGAAGGGGGGGAGGAGGGAAGAATACTCAATTAAAGACTTTAATAAGTGGATGAACCAGCAATGAAGCTGTTAATGACAGAAGGGAATATGTCCTCCAGTAGAGATAAAAGGCTTCGGGCAGCTATAAGTAAATGTTATATGACAAAGAACAATGAATAAACACCTGAGGGAAGCAGAACAGGATGTTCCTCATTTGTTTAAAAGAGAAATGAGAATTGGCAAAACAGAATTTAAGGTCTGCACAGCAGAAATAATTGATAGAATAGAAAACTTTGAGTCCATGGTGGCAGTTTTTACTAAAAAAAAAACAAAAACAAAATAGAGAATAACTGATTGGGAACTCAGATAATCAGAAATGAAGGACAGTCTGGAAGAAGAGAAGCAAGAAGCAGTAACATTAAAATAAATCATGATCTTTATTCAAGAAACTCAAAATAGAACTGCAGTAAATATTTTGATGTATATAGGACCATTTCCTTTTTCCTTGACTTTTTTTAGTTATAGGCCCAGAAGTAATATAGTAGCTGGGTTAAAGTTTTTGTGTATACTCCTAAATTACTTACCAAGATTTTTATACTCATTTAAAAGTCTACCAACACTGCATTATTGTATCCATTTTCCCATAAACCCTCCAATATTTATAATTTTCTTTTTTTGTCACTTTTTTCCCACCCTGAAATGTAAGAGGTAAGATCCAAGAATTGCTTTAATTTGCCTTTCTCCAATTATTAGTGATCTGGAATATTTTTCATATGGCTGTAGATAACCTGCTTTTCTTCCCTTGAAAATTGCCTATTCATACCCTTAAGATCATTTATCAATTGGGGAATGACTTTTACTTTTAAGTTTGAATCAATTGTTTCTTTGTCCTTGAAATGAGACCTTTGTTAGAGAAAATTGCTGTAAAAATTTTAATATTTTCTTAATTTTATATAATCAAAATTATTTTCTGTAAGTATCTCATTTGCTCATGAAGGTTTTCCTATCCATAGTTCTAAAAGGTAATTTTTTTCCCTCTAATTTGTTCATGATGTGAGTTTTATATCTAGGTTATCTCTCCATTTGGAGCTTATCTTGGCATAAAAGTATGAAGTGTTGGTCCAAATCTCATTTTTTCCATACTGCTGTCCAGTTTTCCCAGTAGTTTTTGTTCTTATCCCATTAACTGTGATTTTTGTATTTACTAATACTTTAGTACTAGACAATACATGAAAATAAAATGGAAATAGTCCTTTCACTCAAGGAGTTTATATTGCAAAGTGATATATAATGTATACACAGGTAAATAAGTCAATATGCAGCATTTCAAGAGGGAGAGAACACTGACAACCAAGGAAAAGAAGGGGCAGTCAGGAAAAATCTGTACAAAGTGCCATTTGAACTACACCCTGCACTTCAGAGAGGCAGAGGTAAAGTAGAATTTTAGAGGTATGGAGATAAAGAACCTGGTACTTTCAGTTTGGAGAAGAGTAGACTAGTTTGATCATGCAGTGTAAAATAATTTTGACAAAATGTGTAGGAACCAGATTTACATCTTAGGTTATTTTGTTTATTTTTAATCTCAGAGACAATAATGAGTCATTGATTTTTGTCCAGGGAACTGATGTGGCCAGATGAGTGAGTGTCTTGGGAATATTGATTTGGCACCTTGGAAGAGGCAGGGGAGAAGGGCAAGTTAAGAATGACTCCAAGCTTGTGAATCTGCGGATAATGACCTCAGCATGAGTTTGGTGGGAGAGGGGTGGTTTAAGAGAAACTTAGTTCTGTTTTGAACAAGTCAAAATTAAACTTACGACAGGATGTCCCAGCTGTGGAGATAGCTAGCCAGTAGTTTGCCATGTAGAACTAGAATTCAGAAGAGAAATAAGGTTTGGTATGTACATTTGAGGAATCTACCTAAAAATTATTTCAATTAGTGAGAGCTGATGAGATAACTGAGAGGATGTAGAAAGAAAAAGGGTTCAAGACAGATCCTTAAAACATGTCCCACCCTTAGTGGGTGGGACGTGAATGATGATCTAGAGTAGTCACATAGGGAAGAGAAGAAAAGAATAATGTCTCTGCAATAGGGAGTTAGTAATGTTAAAGTTGTAGACAGGTTAGGTAGAGTGAGGACTGAAAAAGGACATTAGATGTAGCAGGTAAGAGACTGCTAGTAACCTTGGGTAATGGTTCCAGTAGAGTAGTGAAGCCAGAAACCAGATTGCAGAGGATTGAGAAATGAATGGAAGTTGAGGAAATAAAATAGAGTATAGATGACCATAACTATGAAAGGGAGGTATAAGGACAGTAGTTTAAGGGGATGACCAGGTCAAGTAAAGAATTTTTTTAAGAATAGGAGAGACCTGAAAATGCTTATAAATGTCAGGGAAGTATCTGGTGGACAAGGAAAAAGATTATAAGGAGAGGTGGGGAGATGAATGGAACACACTCCCAGATGAGACAGAAGGGGATTAAAGAGCACAAGAAGTGATAATAACTTTGTTCAGGAGAAAGGCCACCAAAGCTTTTCAGATATGGACTCTTCCCCAAGAAAAGGCTTGAGGAAGGAAAAGAAGATTTGGATTAACTACTACAGAAAGTGTGGTAGTGTCAAGAGAAAGGATTGTTTTATGCAGCAAGCAGTAAAAAGTCCAAGTGAGAATTAGTAGTAGACCCACATAGCATATATAGTTGGGTGACTTCCAGAAGCATACATGAATAGCATATGAGTAGCATTAGTGATGGTAGATGGTGGGGATATCCCATGTTTGAGGATAGGCAGGGTATGGCTGCTGTATGATAGGAAAGAAGAGATCATTGATTTAGAACTGAGAAGGACCTTAGAAATCATCTAGTCAAAGTCACACAATGTAAATAACAGGATTTGTACTATAGGTCTTCTTTTTCCATTCAGTGCTTTTATATTGTACCATTCTGGATTCAAATATAGAGAAGGGTGTATAGTTGAACTGGTGATCCATGGGGTCAGAATGTGAAGTGGAAATGAGGTGAGAGCAGAAATGATAGTTTTGCGAGAGAACAGGGAGAGGTGAAGATATTGGAGGTTTCAGTGACGATGAAGAATAACTTAAGGAGGATTGGTGAAATTAGAAAAGCTTACAGCAGTCAGTGATTTGATTTTATAATGAAAACTTTTTTTAGTTTGACTATTTAAATGAAATTTGGGGCATAAAAAGTGTTTCACACATATCTTCAGTTGATCTCTGTTATTAGAATTTCCTACTTTAATGGATTATGTTTTACTATTTTCTTATTAGAGTATCAAAACATTTGGGTATCATTTTAAGATAAAATTTTGTTTAGATACTAACATCACAATTTTATTAAAAGGTTTAAATCTATTACTAAAGAGAAGTATAAGGCTTAAGGACTAGAAAATTCAAAGCAAATTTTTTTTTGTTGGTCATAATTTTTCCTTCTTTGGTATTTGGGGTTTAGATTTCTTTAAGAAATTGCTGTTTTGTGTCTGTGCTTTTTCTTGAATTACAACCCTTTAAAAACTTGACTTTACCTGTTGTTATCCCATAAAATTGAAATTGCTATTGGTATATTGGCTGGGTTTTTTTCCATGGGTAATATTTTGGCCCCTGGTCACAAAGAAAATGACATTAGTGTTCATTTAATTCATCATTTAGCCCCTGTCTTATGTATTCTATATGTATTTAATTCTGTTCTGAATATTCAGAAGTCATTAAAGAATTCAGAGAATCATGGTGGTCATTTAGTTTAACCAAATATCTAATAAGGAATTCCCTCTACAGTCATTGCAACACAATAAAAATTCAGGCAAAAATGAATGTCTGTCTGTGCTGTCAAGTTGCTATAAGGGGAAATATCCTGCACATAAATATATACAAAATTAAGTACAATCTGATTTTAGGAGGAAAAGCACTAGGAATTGGAGGAATCATTAGAGACTTAATGTAGAAGGTGGTGCTTGAGCTAAGTGTTGACAGAAATAAGGAATTATAGAAGTCAAAAGTGAGGGCACAAGATGAAGTTGGGAAGTGTGTATGTTAGGAACAGGAAGGGGACCAATTTGGCCCCCTGGAATGGCAGTATTCCAGCCACTGTTTGAAGACCTCTTGTCAGAGGGAATAAACGCAGCTAGCCCATTTCCTTCTTGGATAACTTGATTTGTTAGGAAGTGTTTCTTTATGTGAATCCTAAACCTGCCTTTCTCCATCATCCATTAGTTTCAAAGAGCCATAGAAGTGCCTTTTCAGACAGAACTCAGAGCACACCACTTTACCAGTACTTATATTCATTTGTGAAAAAACTCAGACTAGCATATAAAAGATTAGTTACATTTTTAATAAAGCAGATATTTTAAAAATAAATCCTGTGTCTGGATTCCCTGTATTTTTCTTTTAATTGCCTTGTTAAAAAACAAGTTAACTTTCAGTTTTCCGTTAGTAAGAAAAGCATTGGTAGGGACTGGTGTCTCTGAAATACAGAATCAGTTCTAGGGTTTCTTTGAAGTTGTTTTTTTTTTTTTTACTATTGACCCAGAAAATATACCTGTAGTAATTATCCAGATATATAAAATGATAGCTAAGTAAATATAGCACCGAATTTGATCTTTAGTAGGAACAAATTTAACATTTCATTGACGGGGTTTGGACAGGAACCTGTTGTTGTCCTGTTACATGAATACATGGTATCTTAGTTACTGTTTGAGGAGTTATCTAATAAGGAAAAATGGTTTCAGTACTTTCCAAATGATATGTCTGATTTGTTTAAATTTCTTTAGAAACACCACCCCCTGGATATATCAGTGAAGATGGAGAAACAAGTGATCAACAATTAAACCAAAGTATGGACACAGGTATTTAAAAATATTATTTCTTTCAAAACCTTTCCAAAATTGGCATGGATAATACTGTGGAGGAACTAATAATGTTGACAGGCCAGTTTTTAAAAATAAATTTTAAATTTCACATGGAATTTCAGGTTTTTATGATGGTATAGTGTTTGTGTGTGTGTGTGTACACACACACACACACACACACACACACACACACACACACACACATAAAAGTCAGTCTTTTCTATATCTCAAAACAGCCTGAAACTGGTATAAAGTTAGCTCTTGCTGGGTCGGTATGGTAGTGTAAACCCTGCTGAGAGGTTTGCAGATCTCTTGAACTTGGGAGTTCTATTCTACACTAGACTAAGCCAATTGGAAGTTTGCACTAAGGTTGGCATTAATATGGAATATGGCAAGCTCCTAGGAGCAGGAGGTCACCATATTGCCTAAATGGGGATGAAACAATACAAGTTTGTAACAGAGCAGGCTAAAATTCTTTCTTTTTTTTTAATTTGTTTTTAATTTTCAGTATTCATTTCCACAAGATTTTGAGTTACAAATTTTCTTCCTCTCTTTCCCCTACCCTCCACCCCCAAATTGCGATCCTACTGAATACCCCATCCCCAGTCTGCTCTCTTATATCCTCCCCTATTCCCCCTCTTACTTTCTAGTAAGGCAAGATGCAGGTTAAAGTTCTTGTGCCAGTCAGAGTGGGACCATGACTGAGTGGCCCTTGTACTACAAGCTTGAGCAAGATAGGGATACCTTGTCTTAAAGAGGAATAAAGTTGACTTTTTGTAAAGTGTGTGTGCGCGCGCACACTATTCAAAAAAGAAATTTGTGTCTTTTATTATTTTCTCTTTTTTGTTTTTGATTTTATGTTTACTTTTAGTTTACATCATTCATTTCCACAAGATTTTGAATTGCAAATTTTTCTCCCCATCTTTCCCCTACCCACCACCCCAAAACAGCCACCCCACTGTATACCCCCTCCCCATTCTGCTGTCTCCTATATCCTCCCCCATGCCCCCTCCAACTTTCCAGTAGGGCAAGATGGATCTCTATACCCCAGTGCCTGTATATCTTATTTCCCACTTGCATGTAAAAAAATAAAAACAATAATAATAATATATATTTTTAAATTTATTTTAAAACTTTAAATTGCAGATTCTTTCCTCCCTCATCACCCACCCTTACTGGGAAGATAAACAATTCAATATAGGTTGTACGTGTGTAGCTGTGCAAAACATTTCCCTAGTGGATATATTGTAAAAGACTGACTATATTTCCCTCCATCCTATCCTGCCCCCCCACTTGTTCTATTCTCTACTTTGACCCTGTCCCTTTTCAAAAGTGTGTGCTTCTAACTTCCCTCCCCCCCAGCCTGCCTCCCCTCCATCATCCCCCCCTCATCCCTTTCCTCCCTACTGTCCTGTAGGGCAAGATACCCTATTTAGTGTGTATGTCATTCCCTCCCTAAGCCAAATTCAATGAGAATAAGGTTGACCCATTCCCTTTTGCCTTACTGTTCTTCTCCTCCATTGTAAGTTTTCCCTTGTCTCTTCTATATGAGATCATTTACCCCATTCTGTCTCTCCCCATCTCCTCTCATTATATTCCTCTCTCACCTCTCAATTCCACCTTTTTAAGTATCATACCTTCCTATTCACTTGGTCCTGTGCCCTCTGTCTATGTATACCTGTACACATATATACACACACTCACGTATGTATTCATATGCACATATACCCTCCTATATAGACATATATATATGTATGTTTCTATTCCCTTCAACTATTCTCATACTGAGAAAAGGTTTCATAAGTTACAATTACTGTTTTTCCATATATGAATGTAAATAGTTCAACTTTGATAATTTCCTTATGATTTCTTTTCCCTGTTTACCTTCTCATGCTTCTCTTGCTTCATGTATCTGAATGCCAGATTTTCTATTCAACTCTGGTTTTTTCATCAAAAATGCTTGAAAGTCCTCTATTTCATTGAATTACCATATTTTCCCCTGAAACATTATACTCAGTTTTGCTGGGTAGGTGATTCTTGGTTTTAATCCCAGCTCCTTCGGCCTCCAGAATATCATATTCCAAGTCCTTCGATCCCTCAATGTAGAAGCTGCCAGGTCCTGTGTTATCCTGATTGTGTTTCCATAATATTCAGATTGAAGTCGCTACCTTACATTTACTCCAGTCTAATTCTGAAGGAATTATTCTCTTCAGTGAGCTTTTTTGAGATTCTTTGTCCAAGCAAATTCGGCTTTTTAAGGCATTCTTCTCCTCATTGGCTTTTTTGAGCCTCTTTTGCCATTTGAGTTAGTCTATTTTTTAAGGTGTTATTTTCTTTAGTCAGGTTGTTGACTCTCTTTTCATGATTTTCTTGCATCATTCTCATTCCTCTTCCCAGTTTTTCCTCCACTTCTCTTGGCTTTCAAAATCATTCTTAAGCTCCTCTCTGGCCTGTAAGCAGTTCATATTTTTCTTGGAAGCTTTTGGTGCAGGAGTTCTGACTTTGTTGTCTTCCTCCTGTTCCATGCTTTGATCCTTTTTGTCCCCAAAATAGGAATTTAAAGTCAGATTTCTGTGTTTCCTTTGCTTGCTCATATTGCCACTCAATTGCTTGACTTTTGAGTTTTTTGCCACAGTAGAACTCCGCTTCCAGAGAGGAGAGCTTTGTCCCAAATCACTGGGGTTTTCGCAGCTTTTGGATCTATTAGTTGGATGCCCTCTCAGAAGCCTTCACTAGCTCTGGCACACTGACCACTCAGGACCTTCACCCTAGACAGTGATCCAGATCCAAGCAGGTTAAAGCAAGAGAGATTTCAGTCTGAATGGTTGCTTGGTCCCCCTACAATCTGCAGGCCAGGAACTCTGAAGTAGCCACCTGGCAGCCACCACTCCTCAGCTGCTTCTCCTTCCAGGGACAGAAGCCAGACTGCACTCTTGGACCCTGTTCCCAAAGTCCCCTCACTTTGTCTTTGGCATTTATGGGCTGATAATTTTGGAAATCGCCACAGTTGCTGGTGATCCGCGCTCCCAATGTCCCTCCAGCTGTGGCTGGTCAGGCTGCCCTGGGGCTAAACCTGTGGGCTTATGGGGGTCTGTGCGCTCCTCCCAGTGAGCTGCAATGGACGCTTCCTGCCGGGCTGCCTGCAGTGGGAGGTTTGTTTCTCTCTGTCATTTTGTGGGCTCTGTAGCCCTAAAGTTTGTTTAGAGTCATTTTTATAGGTATCTGAGGTGGTTATGAGGGGAGCACTTGGAATCTTCCTTCTTTTACGCCACCATCTTGGCTCTGTCCCAATTTATGTGTTTTTTCGGTGGAATTGAAGATTCCATTCCCATGTTACTCTGATACCAATTGATAAAGCTCTAGTTATTCCTGAGGAATAAAGATACTTTTCTTATTGTCAGTTTATATTTCAATAGCCTAAATGAATAATAGTTATCATTGTACTTAAAACTGCTGCCAAACTTTTTTTGAAAATTAAAGGTTAAAGTAGCCCGTGATAAATTTAGATGTTTAGCATGAAATTTCTAAGTTCAGTCATGTAGATTGTAACCTCTTAAAGCTTTTCTAATCTACTTTGATTCTTGGTCTTTTCATAACTCCCTGACAGAGTCTCCACACATAATACTCAAGGCCTTTTAAAGTTTTGGAGATACCATTGGAGCACTTGTTTATCAATCCTTTATGCAAAATTGACTTATCTTATTTCCTTTCAAAATGTTTTTTGCTATCTCTCACAAGTCATAATTAATAACATGGTGCAGCATATTTATATACACTGCATAGCATTCCCCTACTTTTTGAGTTACTCTTTCTTTGAGATGTCGGCATTCCATTTTGTTTGTTGTTGTGTTTGTCCTTCGTTTTCAAAGAGGACCATGAAATCAGGGAATAATTTGTAACCATATAGCTGAGAGAATACTTTGTTGGCTGTGATGTTATTGATAAATACCAGTGAAGATCACGGCCAATTTACTCTTTTATCCTATTCCATTTTTGTCCATGTCTTTCCAGAAGTACTTCTTGAACATACTAGAGTCTTTCAGATGATGATTTTAATATTTTGTGGATACAGATGCAATACTCAGGCTTTCTGCCTTGATTCCCAACCCTCATTCCATGTATGACTGACCCATCTCCTTTTCTAGTTGTATGTTTCTTTGATGATGTCTTTTATAACATGTTTTTCTTGCAACTCCTCTCTGGTAATATCTTGCAGCCTTATCCATCATGCATCTTTCTACTGGCCTTTTTTTTCTTTCTTGGAGAAAAAAATTTTTTTTTTCCTGAGATTCTGTCTTTCCATGGTTTTGCAATCATTTATAGCACTTTTGGAAGAATAAGGAGAGGGATAAAAAAAAAATAAACCTGTGAATTCATTATTGTAGGGAGCTCCTAGGTAAGAAAATGTACTCTGCCAATGTAGACTGGTACCTTTTCTTTTTTTTTTTTTTTGGAGGGCAATTGGGGTTAAGTAACTTGCCCAAGGTCACAAGGCTAGGTTTTTGTTTGTGTATGCTTTAAGTGTCTGAGGCCGGATCCGGACTCAGGTCCTTCTGACTCCAGGGCCGACGCTTTACTCACTGCACCACCTAGCCGCCCCAGACTGGTACCTTTTCTGACACTTAAAATTTTAGCAGGTTGTACAGAATACAAGGCTAACATATTTGCCCAGAATCATACAAGCAGTAAGTGTCCGTAGTGGGACTTGAACCTACATATTTCTAATCTTGGGGAGCACAGCCTTCTTCCACTAGAAGAAAACAAATGTTAAAAAGATGAGTTTTTATATTAGTAAACACAGTGAGCATCATTGAGAGCACATTATAATTTCCCAAATGTGATCCAGTCGCTATTCCTGTTCATTTTTGTGTCTGATGCCTGTTTAAGACATATAAATTGAGAGATGTGTTCAATGAATTGCCCATCAAATTATATATCATAATCTGGGCTAGAATATGTTTCATTTTTTTCCCCCTCTGGATTGATAAACTAGTCTGTTTTGATGACCATAAATCTCACTGAGTGAGAGAAGCCCTGTAGTGTCCAAAGGCTTGGCGCATATTCAGCACCTTTTCATCTGCAAACAGGAGTACCTGTTTCACAATCTGTAGCAAGTCACTTTTTCATGCACTTAGGACTGCCACCATATACTTAGCAGACATTTTGAGGAGAGCGCCCAGGTCTCCTTGATGTCATACTTGATACCACTGCTCAGAATTATTCAAGAAATCTATCACTGATTATGTCTACATTACAATCTTCTATAACCTTCTTATATTCATGGGAGATAGCTTAAGAGCTTGAGAGGTTCATTTTGTTATACTAGCATTCTCGTGGGTTTTTTTGAGATGGGCTTTTGTTATAGCAGAGTTTGAGATCATGAAAAGTGCTGGGTAGCTTCTCCAGTGGGATCTAGCTTAATCTCTTCTAACACAGTCCTGGATCTAAATCATTACTCATCTGCAGAACCAGTCTAAGAAAATTAGAGGCTTCAGCTAAGATAACCTCATAGGTTCTTTCCACCTCTTAGATTTCTGATGTACATGGACAAACATAACAGACTGACTCTCCTGCTTGCATATTATAGTCTGAACAGTTTTCGTCTTTTTTGTTTGTCTAATATATACAGTTAGGCCTGTTTCTTTGATATATTTATATAGTGAATAGCAGTGTTCTCTACAAGCCAAAATAACCATCAGTTGGCTTACTTTAAGCCAGGCCACAAGGTTCCTTAGTGATCTCCTAAAAGAGAGGCAACATGGTATAAAGAACATTGCAGTTGACTGGCTCTGCTGCCACTTTGGGTAAGACTAAGGGAATGTAAAGTACCCATCACCCATTTAACTCCAAATTATCATCTTTGGAAACTGGTTTACTTCTGCACTGAAATAAGATTAAAATTTTGTTTTGTCTTTTTTTTAGAGATAGAGTAAATAAAAATAAAATTTTAATAGATTTCATATTAATTTAATAGATTCTAATAGGATATCACCTGTTTATATGACTATGCTTTTTTTCAGTATATAGATCCTATTTACTGAGATAATGGTTGAGTGGAAAATTAAATGAAGTTGTTAACAAGTACTCATTGCCAGCAGAATGGAAGTTTAAAGACAGGTTTCAAAAATCCTCATGCTATTCTGTTATAAACCTGTGAAATCCATCTCTACTTACAGATTTAAAGAACAAGCACAGTCAAGTCGCTAGCAAGGAATAAAGTTTCACACACCAAAAATTGCCTAATGCAAACAGACCCCTGATAGAATGTTGTAGTAATCTATGTGTAAACTGAGAGAGTAACGTAAATTCTAAGTAGACATCATTAAATAATATTTTTTTCCATGTTAATAGAACTGAAATTATCTTTTCAAACTTGTTAAAACAAATTGCAGTTTGGATTTATGAGTATTATGTATTGACACCTGGCCTGTTTTTTTTCTCATTAAAAATTTTTGTGTTTAAATATATATTATTAATATACTGAATTAGAAGTGGCTCACCTCCTAGACTCTTATGTACTTCAGTTTTGGTAAATAGTCAAGATATCGTTTATTTTTCTAAAATATGATAATGAGTGAAATAAATGAAAATAATTTATTGCTTTAAAATGTACAAGTTTATCTTATATTGATTTCCATAATGAAGAATGTATTTTTATAGAAAAAAATTTGAAGTATTTTCCCCTTGAGTGATTTAAATAAACTGATTTTTAATTGGAGTAGATTATAAGATCATAGATTTAGAACTCAAAGGGAAGGAATCATGTAACCCCAGCTGCCAGAATTTATCTGAGACCATTGGAAAGCAAGAAGCAACCCTTCTCCCCATCCCTCTCCAGGGCATTTCCCTTTCTTCATATTTTCCCTTCAGCCTCTTTTTCAAAACTGTTCTAGGTTAATTGAATGTTTAAATGAGCATTCCCCTAATTAGAAGGTGAGTTCTTTGAGAAACAAGGACTGTCTCACTTTTTTTCTTTATGTGTATCTTCAGCATAGTGCTTGGCATGTAATAAGTGCTTAATAAATGCTTTCATTCATCTAGTCAACTCCCATTAACAGAAAAGAAAACTGAAATTCAAAAAGGGTCACTTTATCAAGGTTACTAGTAAGTGGCAGAACTGGAACTTATTCCAAATTCATTATTAATTCACTGTACAACAGATTTAGTTTAATATCTTAATTATCCCCAGGTATATTAAGAGTTAAAACTTTTAGGGGCGGCTAGGTGGCGCAGTGAGTAGAGCGATGGCCCTGGAGTCAGAAGGACCTGAGTTCTGATCCGGCCTCAGACACTTAATGCACACACAAACAAAAACCTAGCCGTGTGACCTTGGGCAAGTTACTTAACCCCAATTGCCCCCCAAAAAGGGAAAAGAAGTTAAAACTTTTACTCTAATGATTATTAACACAATAAACATTGTTATTAAATTAGACAAATGTGTTTTGTAGCTTACTTTGTCTAAATTAAATAAGTGAATTTTCTTAACTCTACACATTATATACCTGGAAGGCACTTCATATTCATCTCTCTCTTAGAATCCCTACCCTACCTTCAGGTGCTGCCTCCTTTGTAAAGACTTCACTCATCTCTCTTAGTTAGGTATTAATGTTTCCTTTCCCTCCTGAAATTATCTCATATTTACTTAACTATATACATGTTCTCTTTTCCAGTAGAATGTAAGCCTCCTTGAGGGGGGGAAAGATTTTTGTCTTTTTTCTTTTTGAGGCTTTGTGTCCTGTACTTCTAACTTTCATTTTTGGTTTGGGACTGTGATTTAATTGGTATAGGAAATCGTCAGGATTAGCTTCTCTTCTGCTATTTACAATTTCAGTGAATTGCCTTGGGCACTGAACACTTACTTGGATATCTGTCACACATCCAATGTAATGTGATCCCCCTGTATCTTAAAAACTTTTAATGTGGAGTTAGGGACACTTTTTAGGGTTTTAGAAAATTTCTTGACTACCATTCTTCATATTGCAAGACTATAAAATTTTTAAGTAATTGTTTTCTGGGAAGTCGGATATCCAGTAAATACTGAAGTATTTTAGGAAGAGTTTTTATATCTGTATAATTTTTATTCTCCCAAGGAAGCAAACAGTTTGAGCATAGGGTGTGTTGTGTTCCCACGGTCCTTGAAAATCTGACACAACAGGAATTTCTATGTGGGCTGACTCTTTAGGGAAAGAATAAATTTAACTCAATTGTCAAATACTTGAATTTGCTTAAAGTGTTTATATTTAATAAAATTATATATTACAAAAGCTAATTCCTACTTTCATAACTTGATAGCTTAATAATTCAAAATTATTTTCCTGGAAAAATAATTTTAATGATATATTATAATTTTTATGTAATTTGTGAATAAATGTGGGCACCTTCATCCTTAAAATCAGAGCCATACCATGTCTTATTTTACATCCAGGGATGGAAATTCCAAACCATTTTGTCCATATCCTGAAAAGAGTTGTCAAAGAGCATACATTCAAGATATTAAGGTCTTTCTTTTCTTTCTCCTGACATCATGAGAACATACCAGGTAGTACTTATCCCCTTGTTATCCTTCTGTACCATAGTGCCGGCACCTCTTTTTCCCTGACGGCAGCTTTTTTTCTTGTTGAGTTGTTTAGTTGTGCCTAATTCTGTCTTGATATCTGGCAAAGACAGATGCTGGTGTGGTTTGCAGTTCCCTTCTCCAGCTTGTTTCCATTTTACAGATAAGGAGCTGAGGCAGAGACAGGCTAAGCGGTCTGTGTGGGGCAGCCAGTACCTGAGACTGGATCTGAACTCACATCTCCCTGACCCAGACTTAGTACTCTAGCCACTGTACCATCTAGCCACCTCATCCTTTTAAGTGCCTTGTTATGTACTTCAGTGTTTTCGTACCCACCATGAACTTCTCCATTGCCTCTGTACATTTATGTTTAATTCTTCAAAGGATGTGGTTTTCTATGACATACCTATGCAGTAATATTGGTATTCAAAAGATGGGTCATTGTTTCTATAGTATAATTTGTTGTTAATATTTCCTGAAGGCAGTTCAGGCCATTCTTCTTTTGTGTAATTCTGCATCCATCTTATCTTTATGGTGGGGGGGGGAGAGGAGAGAGAGTATGTACACATGATGATAGAGAAATGCTATAGATTATTCATCTACTTGGGTGTCATAGTGTGATCCATAACCAAACCATTTTCATCTACTTGGTCTTTTCTGTGTAGATGTTTATCCCAAACTCCTTGGAGTATCCCCATCCTTCCCCGACACACAGAAATCCTTCATGAACACTAATGGTAGTAGCTTAAATTTATACAGTACTTTTAAGATTTACAAAGTACTTTCCTTAAAACCTGGTGGGATAGGTAGTGTGAACATTACCATCACTATTTTTTATATCTGAGAAAATGAAGACTCAGAGATTGAATGAATTACTGGGCCCTTTCCCACGTTTGTTAAAGGAAGAAAGTTGCAGTGTAGTACAAGGGCCTTAGGGTTTGGAGCCTAAAGGCCCTAGGTCCAGATCCCAACTCCTCCACTTACTTCCTTTTTGGCTTTGGGCAAAGCACTTTTATCTCCCTGGGTCTCTATTTCCTTCTCCGTAAAGGGGGTTAGACTAGATGACCTGACGTCTGAGATACCCATTTTAGTTTTAGATATATGAGTATGTGATTTCTGTAAGGCACTTTCTAGTTGTAAATACTGCAGTTTATTTGCACATCTTGAAATATTAGTCTCTAGAGAATCAAAGTTGCAGGGGACCCAAAAATCAATGGAGATTCACATTGTTAATATAGTTAAGTTTACTCTGCTTTGTTTAGTTCTGTTAAACTTCCCCTGGACAGCTTATCTCTTCAGGCCTCATCCCACCCTCCTGTATAGAGGCCAATTTCCTCGCTTTTTTCCTACTCATACTGATCTTCAGTCTCTTATCTTCTGACTTCTCTGCTTCCTGTAGACATGTTCTGGTCTTCCTGTCTTCTTTTTCTTAATTTTATGACCTTCATTTGATCTTGTTAATCTCTCACCCTGCACTTCTGTGCACTCTCTTGCGTGAGTGCTCTCCCTCTCTCTCTCTCTCTCTCTCTCTCTCTCTCTCTCTCTCTCTCTCTCTCCCCCCCCTCTCCCTCCCCCACTCCTCTCTTCTTTCACAGCCTAAAATTTACTTCTTTTCCCGATTTACTTACTGATATTCTCTTAAATGCCAAATCAAATGGCCTTTCTCTTTTATCTTTTTTTTTTAACCCTCCTAAAGTATTTAACACTGGACCAACTCTCCTAGATAATCTCTGCTTTCTGAGTTTTCATAAGAAGTGGCAAAAGAGAAATCTAAAAATAGTTTATTTGTAAAAAGATATATGCTGGTCATATTATAAGACTTGAGTAACACATGTATAGTCTGAGTATTACACTGGCATACATAAATGGGAAAAAACCTTGAAGACCTCCCAGCATTTAGGGTGGATCTTTTGTGGGGACTATGTGGTAGAACATGGAAAAAATTCACTGGATGAGATGACCTGCATAGATTTCAATTTAGATGGATAGAATAGCCATATACATTAGGACAGAGATGTTTTGAAGTGCTGAAGGAAAGTACCCAGTATATAGTAGTTTTCTCTAAAAATTTTGTAAATTTTGTTTATACAAAGTCATTCCTAGGCCATTGCCATAATGTAAATCTCCAATAATTAGACCCAGTAGGTGACTTATTTATAAATTTTCTCTACCTGGAATACAAAATTACCTGTATCATCAGTTAGCCATTATATAGGAGCAGTCCAAATTTTCCTTTTTTAGATTTTCTTTAGATCTTGTCACTGAAGACATCTTTGTCTACTAGAAATAGCAGTTACTTTATATGAAACTGAATATGTTTCAACCTTATTGCCTCAGTTTTTTTTGTAAGTTGTACATACTCACCTGTCTTTTTAATCTTTTCATTAGTCTTGTATGTAAAAACTTTGAGAATGTTGATCATTCCTTTAAAGAAAATGTGTGACATAAATGTACAAGAAGTGATAGGTAATAAATATTGACTACAAAACTAGTTGCATTTTTTAAAATAAGTGAATTTAAATGTCCATGGGAAATTTTGTGTGCAGTTTTCCAAATTGTCAATAGTAATTATAACTGATTTAATGATCCTGTTAGTAATGGCAGCAGCTATAGGTGAAAAATCTAGAATATCTAATGTTCTCTTATTGTTCTAGGATCTCCAGCAGAACTCTCTCCTAGCACTCTTTCCCCAGTTAATCATAGCTTGGGTAAGCCACTAATCTTTATCAGTTTTTTTTTTAAGGTTTCTATTTGTCATATATTTGTGTAACCCTAAGTTTCTCTCTCTTTCAAGGTGTGATTATTTCATATGTGTGATAGTGCTCAAGTTGATTTGGGGAAAATGATGATTATTTTTGAGATACAGACATCTGAAGTATTACTACAATTCTAAATTCTTATTGGATGGAAAGAAAAATGACAATATTTTCTTACTCATGGAAAATTTAAAGGCCAGGTACAGCTAGGTTGTTTTAAGATAGTCCATGAACTTAAAATTTGTTTTATCTAAAATTAGTTTTGTCTAAATGTTTTAAATATAGATAAAGAACTTTTTAGGGATACAGGTAGAATCTTATTGAAGAAAAATGCTGCTCTAACAGCAGGTTCCATATAAGACAGCATGGTATGGTGGAAAAAACATTATACTAAGCACTTTATAAATATTACCTTACTTGGTCTTATAAGGTTGCTGCTATGATCCCTATTTTACGGAGGAGGAAATACAGGCAAACAGGTAAAGTGACTTGTCCAGGGTCGCCTTGCTGGTTATCTGATGCTAAGTTTGAGCTCTGGTCTCTCTAACCAGAACCAATGCTGTATCCATTGTGCCACCTACGTGTCTCAACAAGTCACTTAACTTCTCTGACCTCAGTTTCCTCTTCTATAAAATGAGAGTTGACCTCTGTGGTCCCTTCCAATTCTAAATCTGATCTTTGTGATTCTTTTTCCTCTTTTTCACAAAGGCTAACTTTCTTGTCAACATCCTCCTACTGGGAGTGTGATTTCTAGCAGTTATGTGCCTTGCAAATAAATTGTACCATAATAAAAATTACAACATGGAGTTCATAATATGAAATTGAACCTGTATATAACCAGTAATTGTTCTTGTGATTGATCCTAGATGTCTCCTTGAAGCACATAGAACCTTTTGATTTCAGATTATATTTAAACTGGCAAACTTAAAATGTTTTGAGGTGCTAAGTTACATTTTACATTGCTAAAGGGAATTTCCTCTTCTAGGACTTGTAAATTAGTGCAATTACAAATCCAGTCCCTATATTCGTCCCTAACTTTTGTGTACCTTCTACTATTTTGGTTAACAGGTAATTCACCAAATACTAATTAAATGTTAAATTAGGAAAGTGTCTGAGAGCTGAAAGGTTTTTTCCCTTTTAAACTTACACTGATATAAAATTTTTATTCTAGTTGCTTTGAGCTAATTTTCTAAAGAGATTTTCTACTCTTTGCCTTCTTCAACCCTTTTCACCAAAAATTGCTTCTATTAATTTTACTTTTGTTACCTATAATAGAAGCACAAATAGTTAAATGAAAATTCAGAAATATGGAAATTAAGGTACATGTCCAGGTAATTAGCTTATTTGACTACTAGTTGTAGAAATCACAGAATCTTATTGCTGAATAGGACCTTAGTGATTATTTTATTAGCTTATATATGAGGACAAAAGCACAAGTAAGTAAACTTGCCCAAAGTCATATAGCTAGTTAGTGGCAAGTTGTAAACAAAATCTTATCACAAAACCAGTGCTTTTTTCTGTTATAGCTTCCCTTGTTTTTTGGTACTTGCTAGTGATCCGTTCATTCCCAGATGACAATATAAAACAGCTTCAGCAATTACAAAAGTAAAAAATTTTAAACAGTATTTGGCTAAAACTATCAATATAACAGTGACCCAGAATGAAGAGATGTGGTTTTAAAATTGGATGACTGAGTAAAATGAGACAGGTCTAAAAAGGACATTCTGATATGATTTATAGGAAATAGAACCATATTATAAATAGATGTTCATCACATGGTACTAGTCTGGGATGTTTGCATTGGTAAAGATAATTATGCTTTCTGACTATTGCTGTATTGTTATCTAAAGAATTAATTAGTTTTGTCTCTCCCTTTCTCCACCACCCCCCCTTTTTTTGTTGTTGTTGCAGATTTACAGCCAGTTACTTACTCAGAGCCTGCATTTTGGTGTTCAATAGCATATTACGAGCTAAATCAGAGGGTTGGAGAAACCTTCCATGCATCACAGCCTTCACTGACTGTGGATGGATTTACAGATCCATCAAATTCAGAGAGATTTTGCTTAGGTTTACTCTCTAATGTTAACCGAAATGCTACAGTGGAAATGACAAGACGACATATAGGTATTTGTTTTCTCCTTTTTTTTTTTTTAAAGCAAGTAATCTCAATTTAACTGGGTATTTGTGATTGAGGTCAGTTACTATGCTGTTACTGATTGTAACCTGTGGTACTCTGGACTATACTAGCAGAAAATTGTGTGAGTTTTTAAAGCTAGCCCTGTGCATTGGTGATGGAAATATGCTAGAGTGTGCATGTTTCTATGTATATCAGGCATAACTCAGCCCCCTAGGTACATACCTACTCATTTATTTGTCACCATTTCCATCTCCAGACAGCTTTTGCCTCTCCTTTGTGGAGGACTTGGACTATCTTAGAAAGGTTACCCCAAAGATTTGTTGATAATCCCTTATTGACACTTGTTCTTTATAAGGATTTCAACTCAGTTCAGTTCTACAAACATATATTGTTTCTGCTCTGTGCCAGGTAGCTTCAGAAGAAAGTAACAATTCCTGACTTCAAGCAGGTTATTGAGATGAAACTATACATACATAAATAAATATAAAATCTATGCAGGTGAAAAGAAGTTAAAGGAAATGGGGAGGTCAGAAAAAGGTCCCTTGTAAGAAATGTCTCTTGAGCTTAGCTAAGCATTCCAGCCGGAGGAGACAAAAAAGGAAAACATTCCAGACATCAAGGACAACCTGTCAGCCTCTGCAAAGGCATGGATGGGTAGGGGAGCTGGGATGGCATATGTGGAAAATAGTAAGCAAGGCCAGTCAGTTTAGAATATAGAGTACATATGAAAGATTGAGGTGGAATTGATCTAGAAAGACAGGTTGTATCCTGATTAAAGCCCTAGTTGAAAAACAGGAGTTTGTATTTTATCCTAGATATTTCAGGGAACTCCTGAAACTTCTTGGTATGGGAGAATGGCACATAAGCAGATAGTTGAAGGATGGATTGAAGAAGTAGGGTAGAAATGTTAGGGGGTGTGTGTGTGTGTGTGTGTGTGTGTTTGGATTCAAGAAACTCAATTGTGAAGTTATTCTCTCTAAGCCTTGGTGGGAGAGAGAGAATTTGAAACTCAAAATTTTTTACATTAATGTTAAAAATAAATAATAAGCTTATATATTTTCTAGAAAGGTATACCATAAAATTTCAGAGGAGAAAATATTCAGGAGGGAAGAGGTTGGTCAGCATTAAGTGCTACAGACACATCAAGAAGGATGAGGCTTGAGAAAAGACCATTGTATTTGGAAAGGGGAAGGAAGAGAACAAGCCATTATTAAGTGCCTACTATTTGTGAGGCATTTTGTCCTCACAGCAAGCCTGGGGGGTAGGTGCTATTATTAGTCCCTATTTTACAGTTGAGGTAACTGAGACAGAAGTTAAGCAACTTACACAGCTAGTGACTCATCATTTAAGACATCATTGGTAGAAAGAGCAGTTTCAATTCAGTGATGAGATAAGAAGCCAGATTGCAGAGAGTTGAGAAGAGACCTAGAGGCAGTGAGAGAAAAAGTTCAGACAGCTTTTTCTAGCAACTTGCTTTAGAATGGGAGGAGAAAGATATAGGAAGAAAGTGTTTGAAGTAGGAAAACAAGCATTTATTAACTGTTTACTATGTTGTAGGAACTGTAGTAAGCACTGTGGATATAAATAAAAGCAAAAAGAAAGACAATCTCTGCCCTTAAAGAGCTTGTTTTCTAATAGAAGACAACACACAAAAAGGAGCTGAAAAGATTGGAGGGGGGATTACCTGTGAGGGGGCATAATATCAAATTCTCTAGAAGCAGAACCCAGAAGTTAATGGAAAATGGCCAGCCTAGACCCCTCCCCCAAAATGGAGGTGGAACTTGACAATGAGAGAAGAAAACCAAAAGGTGGAGAGAGGCTAGGGGTGTAGGAGAGGAACCAGGATAGGTCTTTTAGAAGGTGGGATTTCAACTGAGTCTGAAGGAATCCTAGGAGGCAGAGGTAAGGAAGGAGAAATTGTAGGGATGCAGGGATAGCCAGTGAAAGGGAACAAAGAAGATGAAGTATCATGTGTAGCTGGATCATAGAGTTGGTGTACAAGGGAATGAAGTGTAAGGAGATTTGGAAGGGATCATGTTGTACAGGTTTTAAATGCTAAGCATAGGATATTATATTTGATCCTGTAGGTAATAGGGAGCCATCCATTGGAGTTTATTGAGTAGGAATATCATATGGTCATATCTACATTTCAGGAGAAATCACTTTGGAAATTGAGTGGAGCATATATTGGGGTTGGGAGAGACAATAGCCCTGACATATGAGATAGTAAACTTCATGAGAAAGGAAGGAGTGACCTGGTGACCAATAGATAACAGCTACCAGAAACTGGATTCAGTGATAAATTTGAGCAACGTGAACTTAAAGGTTGCTGAGTAATAGCTGTAGAGGAACAATCTGGAAGTGGTAATGGGGAACATTACCAATTCTGATCTCCGGCCAGGGATGCGGTGGCTTAGGGTCTAGAGGGGGAGTTTCTTTTTCTTTCTTTCTTTTTTTTTTTTTTAAAGCAGTTGGGGTTAAGTAACTTGCTCAAGGTTACACAGCTAGTTATTTATGTGTGGGTGCTCATTTTCTGAGGGCGGGAACCGATCCTGGGTCCTTCCAACTCTGGGGCCGGCGCTCTTACTCACTGTGCCACCTAGCCACCCCTAGATGGGGAGTTTCTATGAATGCCTCAAAATGGAATAAGCATGAAAGAATAGATCCAAAATGAAAATTTGGTTAATTATGGAACTGAAATTGTAGAGAGCACAGGGAGCCAAGTGAGAAGTTGGAGGGGTAGAGTTGAAGTAGATGGGTGATGGTCATGAGATTTGGACAGCAGTGATTGGAAAATGGGGTGGTTCATTCTCAAGCATGTTGAGATTATCAGCATTAGGAGAATGTGGGGAAATTTCCTAATCATAAGGAGAAAAGTCAGGAGATGGGAATAACTTCTCTGATGATGGCAAGTGAACAAAATAGTCTCAGACTTGGTGTGCTCTTGCTGTCTCAGTGCCACCTTGCTAGTCGCCTCCATCATGGTCATGACAACATGAGCTTGATGGCCTCTTTCTCTGAAGTGTGCTTTGGGGCACAGTGGATGGAAGCTGCATAGAAGTCAAGCTTGTCTTAAATGATCCAACAAGCATTTCTTAGTCCAGTGCTGTGTGCCAGACACTGCGCTAAGCGCTGTGAACACTCCCAAGAAGTTGCACCTTGGTTGAGGTGAGACAGACATGTAAGAGTTATCCAGTAGTGGGGCGGCTAGGTGGCGCAGTGAATAGAGCGTCGGCCCTGGAGTCAGAGGGACCTGAGTTCAGATCCGGCCTCAGACACTTAGCGCACACACAAACAAAAGCCTAGCCGTGTGACCTTGGGCAGGTTACTTAACCCCAACTGCCCTCCAAAATGCAAAAAAAAAAAAAAGTTATCGAGTAGCAAAATACACTGACTCAGAAATAGGATCTTCCCTAGAAGTCTTAAAAACTTGGGCGGCTAGGTGGCCCAGTGAATAGAGCACTGGCCCTGGAGTCAGGAGGACCTGAGTTCAAATCTGACCTCAGACACTTAACACTTACTGGCCTTGTGACCTTGGGCAAGTCACTTAACCTCAATTGCCCCTCTAAAAAAAAAGTCTTAAAAACAAAGATGAAATTATTATTTGTCAGGTGTATTGCAGAGAGGATGCTTACTCCTTTAGAGGTTGTATCTGATGGTCTTAGAGGTCCGTCCAGCTCTGAGATTCTGTGGTGGTGTTGCTCTGATCAGTAGTCTTCTGTGTCTTGCTCCTCATCTTGTCGTGTAAGGGCCTCCACCCTCTGGCTGCCTGCCTTTCCAGCATTAGTTCACATTATCGCTGCTTTGCCTCGTCCATGTTCCAGCCACATTTGTGTACCACTTTGAACTTGGCATTCCATCTCCTACCTCTCTGTTTTTATAAGCTGTGCATATGGAATGGGAAGATGAAAGTCCTCCTGAGAGTGTGTGTGTGTGTGTGTGTGTGTGTGTTAGCAGATAAAATGGATGATTAACTGGCTTTCTGTAACTAAAAGAACAATAAATTATAGTGTATCCCTCTCACTGTCATGCCAATAGCATGAAAATACCTTCATAAAGTAAACTTTACCAAGTTCAAAATAGGATATGAAAAAGTACAACTAATCTTAAATTTTGTTTTAGGAAGAGGAGTACGTTTGTATTATATTGGTGGAGAAGTTTTTGCCGAATGCCTAAGTGATAGTGCAATCTTTGTTCAGAGTCCAAATTGTAATCAGAGATACGGCTGGCATCCTGCAACAGTGTGTAAAATTCCACCAGGTAAGGTTATATACCATCCAGTGATATAAAGCAAATTAATCCCTTAAATCAAATCTGTGGTTTTGCCTCTTACTCCTAACAACTATAAAATTAGGTTATTTTTTACATCTTTGGATACATTTGAATTCTTCTCAGAAAAATTGACCATAAATAATTGTTTATCTTTTTACAGAATTTATTTTAATTTCTTTTCATGATAGGCTGTAATCTAAAGATCTTCAATAACCAGGAATTTGCTGCTCTTTTGGCTCAATCTGTGAATCAGGGTTTTGAAGCCGTGTACCAGCTAACTAGAATGTGCACCATAAGAATGAGTTTTGTCAAAGGTTGGGGAGCAGAATACAGGTATGAAATAGTTATTTTCTTTCCTTCTTAGGGATGGAGGGGGGAAGACAAGGCAAATGGGGTTAAGTGACTTTCCTAAGGCCCCAGAGCTAATAAATGTGTCATGTGTCTGAGGCCAGATTTGAACTCAGGTCCTTCTGACTCCAGGGCCAGTGCTCTATTCACTGCACCACCTAGCCGCCCCAATAGTTATTTTCTTTATTAGTCTCAATGTTAAAATGATTTCTTATTCTTCTACTTTCTTCTTTATGTTTAGGTTTCTTTTGTGCTTGTTTAGCCTGAAAAGGCTGTTCTGTCAGCATTTCTTAGAATTGTGGAATCTTTCATTACAAGAACAAAATTTTAGGTCAAATGCCATTTCATAAAGGCAGCTGGTAACATTGGATCAAGCACTGGACCAAGAGTCATGACAGCTTGAGTTCAAATTCAGCCTCAGACACTTACTAACTATGTGACCCTGGGCAAATCACTTAACCTCTGTTTGTCTCATTTTCCTCAACTGTCAAATGGGAATAATAAGTGAGGATCACATGAGATAATATTTGTCAAAAGTATTCAGCACAATTCCTGGTACATGGCAGGAACTATATAAATGTGTATTCTCCTTCCTCTCCCTTCCTCCTTCATTGAAAGGCTTAAAATTCCTGGCCTACAACAGAGTTCTAAAAGAATCGATTCAGTAGATTTCTAGTACAAGAAAATAATTAGAACTATCCTTTTTTCCTACTCTGAATAAGCATTATTAATTGTGGTGATGAGATTTTTATTTATATATATGTATACATTTATTATTATTATTATTATTTTAGTTTGGTGCTTTTGAATGAGGTCTTTTTGGCTTTTATTCTGGGAATTGTATTCTAGGGATGTGCAAATTGTGAGGATTTTTAATTCTGTTCCAATTTTATATATTCTCTTTTGAAACCTCCACCAGACTATTGTTCTGATGCCTTATCATGGCATAGAGATTAAGTTGGTTTGTTTTCCAAGGCTGTGCAAGGAGAACACAAGTTCAGGCATAACAAAACTGGAGAAGCTTCAAGTACAGACTCAGCAGTGGGACTATATATGTCTTTCATTCAAGGACAGGCCTAAGTTAGGGGAGGCTCATATGGCAACAGTCCTTTGTTTAGCTCCTAACTATTTACCAAGCAGAAAGGGGTTGTGGTCTGTGCCAAAAGGAGTACCAACACTGACAAAAATCATGGCTCCTTGAATTAGTAAAGTAAGTATGCTGGTAAAGTCTACTTTATGGTCCAGTTTTATTTCTACTTCCTTATCATTGTTTCCTTTCTGAAATTTGTAGCTGTGAACACATTTAACATTTCTTATTTTACAGTTGAATGGAGCTGTACAAACCTTAAAATGAAATTGCAGTGATGGTATCTATAATTTTTCTCTCAAAAGTCAGGCCATTCTTCTTCTTCTTTTTTTTAGCATTGTTAGAAAGTTTGTGAATTAAGAAGCTGGAAAATATAAATGTGTTAGATGAAATAGTTTAGCATGCATGATGGGAAAAGGCTATATAGTGTATCATCTCAATAAGTATGTATATATAGTAAACATTGCTCAGTATTCCATGTAAGGAAGGAAAAAATCTGACTTATCCTACTGTATAATATTTGATTATTTGGTTTTAAAAGTAAATTCAAGTGTATAATTATAAGTTAACAGTGATAAAAATAGTGTATGTTGTGAATACTTCCGGTAGATTTGATATATCAGCATAATTGAATCCATGGGAACTGAGTCACCAAGTGACATAGTACAGAAAGAGGAGAGATCAGGGCCAGGACAGAACCCTGTGGAACACTCCTGATTAGCTGGCATGACTTGGATGAAGATCCATCAGAGTTCATGGAGAATGAGTGGTCATATAACCCTAGAGAGAGGAGAGTATCAAGGAGAAGATGACAGTGTCAGAAGCTGCAGAGGTCAAGAAGGATAGGATTGAGGAAAAGGCTGTTTGATTTGTGGTGTCAGTTGAGAGATTGTTAGAAACTTTGAGCATAGTAGTCTCTGTAGAACAGTGAAGTCAGACCAGGTTATAGAGTTAAGAGTAGAGTGAAAGGAAAGGAAGGTGGAGGCACTTATTATAGAAGACCTTCTAGAGGAGTTTAGCCTTCAGAGAGAGGGGAGATACTGGGCTAATGGCTAGCAGAGAGAAATGGATCAAGAAAGATTTTTTTTCTTTTTTTTTTTTAATTTATTTTTAGTTTTCGACATTCACTTACACAAGATTTTGAGTTACAAAATTTCTTCCCATCTTTCCGCTACCCTCCACCCCAAGATAGCAAGCCTCCTGAATATTCCTTCCTCCAATCTGCTCTCTCTTATATCCTCCCCCATTCCCCTCTAACTTTCTAGTAGGGCAGGATGGATTTCTGTACCCCAGGCCTGTATATCTTATTTCCCAGTTGCATGTAAAAAAAATTTTTTTAGGGGCAGCTACATGGTGCAGTAAGAGTGCCAGCCCCAGAGTTGGGACAACCCAGAATGGGATCCAGCCTCAGAAAATGAGCACCCACACATAAATAATGATTGGCCATGTAACCTTGAGCAAGTTACCCCCAATTACTTTTTAAAAAATTTAACATTTGTTTTTAAAACTTTGATTTCCATATTCTTTACCTTCTTCCCTCACTGTGGAAATCCCCATCCCCACTAGGAAAATAAACAGTTCAGTATAGGTTGTACATGTGTAGTTATTCAGAATGTTTTCGTAGTAGTTATATTGTGAAAGACTGACTATATTTCCCTCCATCCTATCCCATCCCCCACTCATTCTATTTTCTACTTTGTCCCTGTCCCTTTTCAAAAGTGTGTGCTTCTAACTACTCTCTTCCCCTCTCTGCCCTCCCTTCTATCATCCCCCCCTCTTATCCCCTTCCCCCCTACTTTCCTGTAGGGTAAGACACCCAAATGAGTGTGTATGTCATTCCCTCCTTAAGCTGAAGTCAATGAGAGTAAGGTTGACCCATTCCCTTTCACCTTCCTCCTCTTCCCCTCCATTATAAGTTTTCTCTTGCCTCTTTTATATGAGATAATTTACCCTATTCTATGTAGAGAGAATTTTTTCTCCTTTCTCCTTTTCCCAGTATATTCCTCTCTCACCTCTTAATTTTATTTTTTAGATATCATACCTTCCTATTCAACTGATCCTGTGCCTTCTGTCTATGTATACATGTATACACATATACACACACTCACATGTGTATTTATGCACACATACCCTCCTGTCCATACATATATATGTATGCATATGTACATACATTTATATTTCCTTCAACTATCCTCATATTGAGAAACATCTCATGAGTTGTAATTATTGTTTTTCCATGTAGGAATATAAATAGTTCAACTTTAATAAGTTCCTTATGATTTCTTTTTCCTGTTTACCTTCTCATGCTTCTCTTTTATTTTTTAGTCCAGATCTTTAAAAAAATTTTTAATTTAACTTTTTCAATGAATAGAATTATATTTTTTCTCCCCCTAGCCTCGTGCTGTTGGAAAAACATAGTAACAAAAACCTTTATAATAATTATGCAATCAAGCAAAACAAATTGGTCACATGCAAAAATGAGGGTTGAATTCTGCTGTGGTTGATCATTCCCAATGATCAGAATTCTTTTTTTTTGGTTTGTTTGTTTTTTAATAGTATTTATATATATTTGAAACATTTAATGTTAAGACCTCGACTTTCAGATCCATTTCCTTCCTCCCTTGTCACCCATTCCCTCTGGGGAGATAAGTAATTCAGTATGTGTTGTACATGTCTAGCTATGCAAAACATTATCATAGTAGATATATTGTACAAGGCTGCTTAAATTCCCCCCCCACTCATCCCACCCCCCCCACCTGGTCCATTCCCTAAATGATCCTGTCCCTCTTCTATAGTGGGTACTTCCAACCTCCCCTCACCCCAAGGATGCCCTCCCATCCATCATCCCTCCTCTCATCCCCCTTCCCCCTATTCTCCTGCAGGTTGAGATATCCCATTTAGTATGTATGTCATTCTCTCCCTGAGCCAAATTCAGTGAGAATGTGGTTTTTCCTTTTTTTGCCTTCCTATTCTCCCCCTCCCTTGCAACCACTTCCCCTTGCTTCTTCTACATGAGATAGTTTACCCTACCCTGTCTCTCCCCATCTCCTCTTGCCACTTTCCTCTTTCCTCTCTTACTTCATAATTTCATCCCTTGAGTATTCTCCCTTCCCAACAAATTCAACCTATGCCCTCTATCCATATATAACTGTAACCATCTACACACACGTTCACATATGTATTCATATGACCACACACCCTTCTTCTATTATTTTCATAGTGAGAAAGATATAATCAGTCACAGTTATTACTTTTCCATATAGGAATGTAAATAGTTCAACTTTGATAAGTTCCTTTTGATTTCTTTTCCCTGATTACCTTCTCAGGCATTTCTTCCTTCTTGTGTCTGGGTGTCAAATTTTCTATTCAATTCTGGTTTTTTCCTCAAGAATGCTTGAAAGTCCTCTATTCCACTGAATGACCATATTTTCCCCTGAAACAAAATACTCAGTTTTGCTGGGTAGGTGACCCTTAGGTTCATTCCCAGCTCTTTTGCCCTCTGGAATATCATATTCCATGCCCTTCGATCCCTCAGTGTAGAAGCTACCAGGTCCTGGGCTATTCTGATTGTGTTTCCACAGTATTGAAATTGTTTCTTCCTGGCTGCTTGTAGTATTTTCTCCTTGATCTGGGGATTCTGGAACCTGGCTATAATATTCCTGGGAGTTTTCTTTTTGGGATCTTTTTCAGGAGGTGATCTGTGGATTCTTTCAACCTCTATTTTGCAAACCCTCTGGATCTAAAACATCAGGAGAATTTCTTGAAGGGTGATTTCTAGGTTCTTTCTTTGATCATGGCTTTTGGGTAGTCCAATAATTTTTAAATTGTCTCTCCTGGATCTATTTTCCAGGTCAGTGGTTTTTCCCATGAGATATTTCACATTGCCTTCTAATCTTTCATTTGTTTGGATCTGCTTCTTGATTTCTCATAAAGTCATTAGCTTCCATTTGCTCTAGTCTAACTCTGAAGGAATGAATCTCCTCAGTGAACTTTTGAGATTCTTTTTCCATCTGGCAAATTCGACTTTTTAAGGCATTCTTCTCCTCATTGCCCTTTTGGGCCTCCTTTGCCATTTGAGTCAGTCTATTTTTTTAAGGTGTTGTTTTCCTCAGTCAGGCTGTTGACCCTCATTTCCTACTTTTCCTGCATCCTTCTCATTTCTCTTTCCAATTTTTCCTCCCCTTCTCTTATTTGATTTTTAAAGTCCTTCTTAAGGTCCTCTATGGCCTGCAACCCGCTCATGTTTTCCCCTGGGGCTTTTGGAGGAGGACTTCTGACCTCACAGTCCTCTTCCCCTATGCTTCGACCCTCTTTGCCCCCAAAGTAGGAGTCTAGGGTTGCATTTTTCTGTTTAATTTGTTTCCTTTGTCTTGGCATGTTGCCACTTAATTACTTGACTTTTGGGCTTGTTGCCACACTATGGCTTTAAGGCCAGATAGAGGAATTTTCGTCCTGAACATGTGGGGGCAACTTCCGTTTCTGGCAAGCTGTAAACCCACCCACGACTTCCACCCCAGATCACAATCCAGATCCAGGGAGGTTAAAGCAAGAGCGATTACCCCCCAAGACTGATTGCTGTATCTCCCTACAGTTCGCAGGCCAGGAGCTGGAGCTGCCTCTGAAAACTACAAAATGGCATGTCTCCTCAGCGGCTTCTAGCCCCCAGGGGAGGGAGCTGACACATTCCCCAAATACTGGTCCCAAAGTCCATAGGACACTAACCTCTTACTTTGTCCTAGGCATGTCTATGTTGATGATTCTGGAGTCGCCACAGCTGCTGGTGTTCTGGGGTCCCTCCAGCCGGTTGCTGGCCCTGCCACCCTGGGGCTAAAACCTCGGCTCACGCGGACCTGGGCTCGGCTCCGTTCAGCTCGGCTCTGCGCACTGCCAGCTCCCAGAGCGCTGCGCTGGTCCTTCTTGCTGGGCTGTCCTCAGCAGGAGGTTAGCTTCTCTGTGTCGTTCTGTGGGTGCTGGGGCTCCAGAAGTTGTTCAGAGTCCCCTTTTACATAGTTTGGCGGGAATCTGTGGGCAGAGTGGCTTGGATGAGCTGTTTCTACTCTGCCATCTTGGCTCCGCCCCCCTTCTCATGCTTCTTTTGCTTCTTGTATTTGAAAGTCAAATTTTCTGTGCATCTCTGGTTTTTCATCAAGAATACTTGAAAGTCCTCTATTTCATTGAATGGCCGTATTTTCCCCTGAAGCATTATACTCAGTTTTGCTGGGTAGGTGATTCTTGGTTTTCATCCTAGTTCCTTTGACCTCTGGAATATGATATTCCAAGCCCTTTGATCCTTAATGTAGAAGCTGCTGGATCTTTTGTTTTCTTGAATGTGTTTCCACAATACTCAAATTGTTTCTTCATGGCAGCTTATAATATTTTCTCCTTGACCTGGGAACTCTGGAATTTGGCTATGATATTCCTAGAAGTTTTCTTTTGGGAATCTTTTTCAAGAGGTGATTGGAGAATTCTTTCAATTTCTATTTTGCCCTCTGGTTCTAGATTATCAGGGCAATTTTCCTGTAGAATTTCTTGAAGGATGATTTCTAGGCTCTTTTTTTTTGATCATGGCTTTTAGTTAGTCCAATAATTTTTAAATTATCTCTCCTGGATCTATTTTGCAAGTCAGTGGTTTTTCCAATGAGATACTTCACATTGCCTTCTATTTTTTCATTTGTTTGGATCTGTTTTATAGTATCTTGATTTCTCATAAAGTCACTAGCTTCCATTTGCTCCATTCTAATTTTGAAGGGATTATTCTTTTCAGTGAGTTTTTGAAATTCCTTTTCCATCTGGCATATTTGGTTTTTTAAGTTATTCTTCTCCTTATTGGTTTTTTGGGCCTCTTTTGCCATTTGAATTAGTCTATTTTTTAAGATGTTATTTTCTTCAGTATTTTTGGGGGTCTCCTCTAGTAGGCTATTGACTTGCTTTTCATGATTTTCTTGCATCATTCTCATTTCTCTTCCCAAATTTTCTTCCACTTCTCTTACTTGATTTTCAAAATCCTTCTTGAGTTCCTCCATGGCCTGTAATCAGTTCATATTTTTCTTAGAAGCTTTTGATGCAGGAGTTTTGACTTTGTTGTCTTCTTCTGGTTCCATGTTTTGATTCATTTTGTCCCCAAAAAAGGATTCTATGGTCTAATTGTGTTTCCTCTGCTTCCTTATCTTGCCAGCCAATTTACTTAACTTTTGAGCTCTTTGCCATGGTAGAACTCTGATTTTAGAATGGAGAGAGCTTTGACCCAAATTGCCGGGGTTTTAGCAATTGTTGTCAGAGGTCTGAGGAGTGCCCTCTCTATAACAACCACAAGCTTTGTCACACTGGTGTTTCTCACTCCAGGCCTGCCACCCAAGATAGTGAGACCCAGATCCAAGCAGGTCAAAGCAAGAGCAATTACCCTCTGAATGGCTGCTTGGTCCCCCTCCGATCTGCAGGCCAGGAGCTCTGGAGGCAGCCATGTGGCAGCAGCTGCAGCCACCACTGGGCCTCCAACACTTCTTTGCCCCGGGGGCATCTTCCATCACATGGTTCCAATAGAGTTCCTGAATCACCTTTTAATTTTTCTTTGGTGTTTATGGGTTGAGAAGTCTGGAAACCACCACAGCTGCTGGTGATTCACTCTCCTGAATTCTGCTCTGGCCAGTCTGGGCTGCTAGTGGTGGCCGCCAAGGGGCAGAACCTCCCGGCTCAGGTAGGACTACATTCGTCTCCCAGCTCTGTGGGATAGACACTTCCTGTCAGCCTGCCAGACTGCCTTCAGCAAGAGATTTGTTTCTCTCTGTCACTTTGTGGGTTCTGTAGCTCTAAAATTTGTTCAGAGTCATATTTTACAGGTATTGGAGGTCTTTGGAGTGGAGCTCAGAAAAATTCCTGTTTTGGGGGCGGCGGGTAGGTGGCACAGTGAGTAGAGCGCTGGCCCTGGAGTCAGAAGGACTTGAGTTCTGATCCGGCCTCAGACACATAACACACACACATACAAAAACTAGCCATTTGACCTTGGGCAAGTTACTTAACCCCAACTGTCCTCCAAAAAAAGAAAAGTTCCTGTTTTTACTCTGCCACTTTGGGTCTGTCCCCTGGAGTCTGCTTTTTAAGAAAGAATTTAGAGATTACCTCCAAACTATGTAAAAGGCGACTCTGAACAACTTCTGGAGCCCCAGCACCCACAGAACGATACAGAGAAGCTAACCTCCCGCTGAGGACAGCCCAGCAGCCCTGCAGGAAGGACCAGCGCAGCGCTCTGGGAGCCAGCAGCGCAGCGCGCAGAGCATGGGGAGCCGAGCACAGCCGAGTGCCTGAGTCTCGGTTTTAGCCCCAGGGTGGCAGGGCCAGCAACCGGCTGGAGGGACCCCAGAACATCAGCAGCTGTGGTGATTCCAGAATTATCAACATAGACATGCCTAGGACAAAGTGAGAGGTTAGTGCCCTATGGACTTTGGGACCAGGACCAGTATTTGGGGAACGCTTCAGCTTCCTCCCCTGGGGGCTAGAAGCCACTGAGGAGACACACCATTTTGTAGTTTTCAGAGGCAGCTCCAGCTCCTGGCCTGCGAACTGTAGGGAGATACAGCAATCAGTCTTGGGGGGTAATCGCTCTTGCTTTAAAACTCCCTGGATCTGGATTGTGATCTGGGGTGGAAGTCGTGGGTGGGTTTACAGCTTGCCAGAAACGGAAGTTGCCCCCCACATGTTCGGGATGAAATTTCCTCTATCTGGCCTTAAAGCCATAGGGTGGCAACAAGCCCAAAAGTCAAGTAATTAAGTGGTAATATGCCAAGGCAAAGGAAACAAATTAAACAGAAAAATGCAACCCTAGACTCCTACTTTGGGGGCAAAGAGGGTCGAAGCATAGGGGAAGAGGACTGTGAGGTCAGAAGTCCTCCTCCAAAAGCCCCAGGGGAAAACATGAGCAGGTTGCAGGCCATAGAGCACCTTAAGAAGGACTTTAAAAATCAAATAAGAGAAGTGGAGGAAAAATTGGAAAGAGAAATGAGAAGGATGCAGGAAAAGTATGAAATGAGGTCAACAGCCTGACTGAGGAAAACAACACCTTAAAAAATAGACTAACTCAAATGGCAAAGGAGGCCCAAAAGGGCAATGAGGAGAAGAATGCCTTAAAAAGTCGAATTTGCCAGATGGAAATAGAATCTCAAAAGTTCTCTGAGGAGATTCATTCCTTCAGAGTTAGACTGGAGCAAATGGAAGCTAATGACTTTATGAGAAATCAAGATGCTGTTAAGCAGATCCAAACAAATGAAAGATTTAGAAGGCAATGTGAAATATCTCATGGGAAAAACCACTGACCTGGAAAATCGATCCAGGAGAGACAATTTAAAAATTCTTGGACTACCTGAAAGCCATGATCAAAGAAAGAACCTAGAAATCACCCTTCAAGAAATTCTCAAGGAAAACTGCCCTGATGTTTTAGATCCAGAGGGCAAAATAGAGGTTGAAAGAATCCACCGATCACCTCCTGAAAAAGATCCCAAAAGAAAACTCCCAGGAATATTATAGCCAGGTTCCAGAATCCCCAGATCAAGGAGAAAATACTACAAGCAGCCAGGAAGAAACAATTTCAATACTGTGGAAACACAATCAGAATAGCCCAGGACCTGGTAGCTTCTACACTGAGGGATCGAAGGGCATGGAATATGATATTCCAGAGGGCAAAAGAGCTGGGAATGAACCCAAGGGTCACCTACCCAGCAAAACTGAGTATTTTTGTTTCAGGGGAAAATATGGTCATTCAGTGGAATAGAGGACTTTCAAGCATTCTTGAGGAAAAAACCAGAGTTGAATAGAAAATTTGACATCCAGACACAAGAAGGAAGAAATGCCTGAGAAGGTAATCAGGGAAAAGAAATCAAAAGGAACTTATCAAAGTTGAACTATTTACATTCCAACATGGAAAAACAATAACTGTGACTGATGAAACTTTTCTCAGTATGAAAATAGTGGAAGAAGGGTATATGGTCCCGTTAATGCATATGTGAATGTGTGCATATATGTTTGCGGTTATGCATGGATAGAGGGCATAGGTTGAATTTGTTGTGAAGTGATGATGCCTAGGGGGTGAAATTATGAGATGAAAGAGGGAAGCTGCAAGAGGAGATGGGGAGAGACAGGGTAGGGTAAATTATCTCGTAGAAGAAGCAAGGGGAAGTGGTTGCAAGGGAGGAGAAAAATAGGAAGGCAAAAAGGCAGAACCACATTCTCATTGAATTTGGTTCAGGGAGAGAATGACATACATACTAAATGGGATATCTCAACCTGCAGCAGAATAGGGGGAAGGGGGATGAGAGGAGGGATGATGGATGGGAGGGCATCCTTGGGGGGAGGGGAGGTTGGAAGTACCCACTATAGAAGAGGGTCAGGATCAAGTAGGGAATGGACCAGGTGGGGTGTGGGATAAGTGGGAGAGAATTATAAGCAGCCTTGTACAATATATCTACTATGATAATGTTTTGCATAGCTAAACATGTACAATATATACTGAATTACTTATCTCCCCAGAGGGAATGGGTGACAAGGGAGGAAGGAAATGGATCTGAAATTCAAGGTCTTAAGATTAAATGTTTCAAATATATATAAATACTATTATTAATACTCCTTTGCTTGTAATTGAGAGATAAGATGTGCAGGCATTGGGACACAAAGATTCACCTTCCTCTAATGGAAAAGTCGAAGGGGGTATGGGAGAAGGTATGGGAGAGAGCAGATTGGAGGAAGCGATATCTTGTGGGACTGCTATTCTGGGAGGTTGGGTAGGGGAATAACGGGGGGAAAATGATTGTAACTCAAAATCTGGGGGAAATGAATGATGTAAAACAGAAGTAAATAAAAAATAAAAGGTTTGGAAAGAAAAAAAAAGAAAGAATTTATTTGAGGATAGGAAGATATGAGTGTTTGTAGGCAGTAAGAAATTGGCCAGAAGATAAATGTTGTTTTATAATGTGTTTTGTTCCAAAAATTAAAAATAAGTTTTTAAAAAATATTTTTATACCTTTGTAACCTCAAACTTATGAAAATTTACTCTGCCATCTTGTCTTCACTCCCCAAACTTATGAAAATTTACATCAAGCTAATTAAAATGTCAATCTTAATTTTGTCTACAATAGCAGAACCAACTGTTAATAAATTGTATCTATTACCAAAAAAGGGAAGAAAGTAGCCAAAAGATAAGTGAGAGATTGGGGATGACAGAGGGTTCAGTCTCTTGGAGGAGATGACATGGAATGGGATTGAATATAGCAGGTAGAAGGGACTGGCCTTGGCAAGCAGAAGGGCTATGAGATAATGTGAAGGCAGAGAGAGTTTTAGAAAGCATCTGGGTGACGTGAGGTAAAGCTGAAGGATGAAGAGGAGACTTGGCAAATTTGGAATACCTCAATTCCGGTAGGCCTAGGGCTTTTGAAGGGAGTAGAAAAGAATGGGATGGGCTGGTTCCATAGGCACAGTTCCTTAAAATAAGAATTTTCCTGTCCCTTTTGAGAAAGTATAAATGTAGCTTATCTTACTCCTCTCACCCCCTTCTAAAACTGAGTGATTAAGAATTATGAAAATCCTTTGTGGACATTTTATTTGAGTTTTTTTGGCCTTTTTGGAGCGGGGGGAAGCAGGGCAATTGAGGTTAAGTGATTTGGCCAAGGTCACATATCTAGTAATTATTAAGTGTCTGAGACTGGATTTGAACTCAGGTCCTGTTGACTCCAGGGCACCACCTACCTACCCCCCCCCCCACCTTTCTTGACATTTTAAAAATCATTTGTCAGATATAGGGTAGGAAAGTTTTGATTCTATAGCAATTCGCTAAAAACTTAATATGAGGGGAGCACCACAGGCTTCCTAGTGTAGTAGAATGAGTACTTTATTTGTAAAAGGAAGGGTATTTGATTAGATCATCTAAGGTCCCTTCCAGCTTTTCCATCATATTAATACTTTTATATACCCAAGTATTTCTGATTTTTGGTTCAGACAGTGACACAGATTTAGTATTCCTTCTATAACTCAGCCAGTAGTTTTTAAGCGTTCATGTCATCCTGACATCTCCTCCTACCCCACCCTCACCCCCCAAAATCAAATCATCCTCTGCTGCCAACCTGGTACTAAATTTATTCTAACTTAATTAGCTGATTCACAAATGAACTGCATTAGGTGTATGTTTATGTTTGAACCTTTTCCAGGTTAGGGATGACCTGCTATACTTGGTGCTATGTTAATATAGTTTTTGAGAAGTTTTTATGTCTTTGCTTGTTTAAGGAAAAAAAGCTAAATACAATATTAAACGTTAACAGTCTTCCATTTGAATTTATCTGACTACATCTGGAAGATTTTGTTTAGTTCTTAGTACCACATTCTAAGAAGAATGTTGACAAATGAGAGTGTTCAGAAGGAGGAATGTGACCGGGATTTTGAGGAGTCTCAATATCATGTCATATGAGAAGCAGTTGATGGGACTTGGAAGAAATGGTGCAGGTGGGATGATTTCTGTCTAAAAATAATTAAAAAGCTACCTTTAGAGGGCAGGACTGGGTTAAATAGGTAGAAGTTACAGAAAAACATTTTTAAAAATTCAGTATAAAGAATTTTTTAAGTTAAAACAGTCAGCGAAAGGAGGAGCTATTTGAGCGCCTTATTACTCAAAATGTTAAGAAGTTGAATGGCTATCAGTGAGAGGGTAAAGGTGATTCTTCCCTTCCCTGGGTTGGAGGAGATGACCTAGGTCATTCAGGTGTGTCCGACTCTTGTGACCCGGTGGACAGTAGCATGTCGATACTGTCTATGGGATTTTCTTGGCAAAGATAACTGGAATGGTTTGCCATTTCCATCATCAGTGGATTGAGGCAAACAGAGCTTAAGTGACTTGCCCAGGTTCATATAGCTAGTGAGTGTATGAGGCCAAATTTGAACTCAGGTCTTCGTGACTCTAAGCTTTATTCACTGAATCTAGCTGCTTCTGTGACCTCAGAGGTCACATATGAACATAGCTTTTAGGGCAGCAATGTTTTTCCCATGATGTGGTTAGAATTGGACCACCTACTTAGTTTTATTATATTACTATTTGAGATAATAATTTTGGAGCATTTTGTTAATTTTGGTTGGGGAAACTAAGGTGTCAACAGTGAAGATTTGTCTGTAATCTCAGATTATGATTTGATTTTTTGTAGTTTTTTTGCTATCAGTTCCTTTCTTAGGCTTTCTTACTACCATTTCTATTAGTAAGAACTAGTAGAACTAATCTAGGTTAGTAATAGTGTATCAAACTGACTTTAGTAATATTAGAAGATTCTCGTATGATTGATAGAAGAATTTGAATTTTGTTTTTGTTAATAGTAGAAGGCTTACAGCATGAATTCTGATCTTGTGCAAACAGTGGAGTGGAAAGAGTGCTAGAATTGATATCAGAGAACCTGAGTTCAAATTGTGGCTCTATTACTTAACTCTCTGTGTGAGCCTCTGTTTTTCCATGTGTAAAATAAAGCTAAAGTTTCCTCCAGCTCTGAATCTATTATCCTATACATTTATTTTTAGAACTTGAAATTCTGTTGTGTTTAAAGGCATATCAGCCTTAATGGAACTTAGTTGGCAAATGTCTTGGTCTTATTGTTATTTGAGTTTTTCCTGCTTTTTGTAACCTCTCCCCATCTCTTTTTTCAACAGAAGGCAGACAGTAACAAGCACCCCTTGCTGGATTGAACTTCATCTGAATGGACCCCTACAGTGGTTGGACAAAGTATTAACTCAGATGGGATCCCCTTCAGTGCGTTGCTCAAGCATGTCATAAGACCTTCACATCCTAGTTGCAGTGGACTAAATATTTAGTCCTGTCAGCAGACTTAAGATAACGGCTCGTCTGTCGTAGTATTTTTGTGTGGTCTCCATGAAACTGTTTACTATCCAAAAATTCAAGAGAGAAAAAACAGCACTTGAGGTCTCATCATTTAAAGCACCTTGTGGATTCTGTTTCCTATTATTCTTATTAGGTGGAAAAATTAGTGTATAGAAATACCTTCTTCTAAAAGGAGGAAGGGAAGGTTTTAAAGACTTAATGGTGTCTTATTGGGCATAAAACTGAGTGTCCCAAAGGTTTAATAATTACATAAATAGTTGTGTACAGGTAATGTATCATGATCTCCAATATCACAGTATTGTTGTGCTATTCATACATTTTTAGTTTCCATAAATAGGTGTGTGTGCACTGCTTCTTGATTTAGGCAAACTTTTCATAAAATTGCAAGTACTTAAGCTGTTATCCCCACTTTTTCATTATTTTTTGTGTTTTTTTTAATATATGCACACATATATGTACTTATATAATCAGATCTTCATTTTGTCATAAAGAAGCAGATTTTCCTTGTCAAAACTGATTTTTCTGACTTTTACCAAAAATAAACTGGTGGGGGAACAAAAGTGGGTTAAACCTTTTGAAATCTTAGACCTTTGGTGTGTTCAGTGGGGCTTAAATATCCATTTTGGTTGATTTACTGTTAATCCCATTGTTTTAGAAATCATCGGTGTGTTGTTTGTTTTTTTTTAATCTCCTTCTTACCTTCCCTTCTTTCTCCCACTATCATTCTTATACCAAAACAGCGTAGCATGACATCTGTTGCCAGTAATGGTTGCACTGATACTGCTGGCACAAGTTAATTCTGGGGTATAATTAAAATTCATGTTTAGTGAATCCCCTACAAATTTTGACAAATAGTAATTGACTTGTGCAGACTTAGCAGTTTTATGGATTTATCCTTTGCACCTCGTATGTACAGGTGGCAGTATAATTTTTTTCAGGGATAAGCTAGATTTATTTCAGTATATTTATCTTTTTTTAAAAAGTCATTGTGTAAGTTTAAATACACTGATTTTTTTAAAGTATTTCAAAATATTTCAGTAACAAACCATATTCTTTGATTTGAGTGGTTTCATATTGATTAGTTACCAGATTGTATTATGTACATTATGAAATAAGGGCCTTGTATAAATGTAATCACTTCAGAAAATGTCTAGAAGAGGGGGGCTGAGAAGCACTCAGCGAAGAAGGATCATTTTTATGATTTGCTATACTCAAAGATTTACAATTTCCATCATATTCAAAAATTACATGACTGTAGAATTAAAGGGTTGGAAAGGGCCTCAGATTTTCTTGTTTACATATTGCCTACAGTCAGGACTGAACTTAACCCTGAATTTTAGGTGATTGTCCTAATCTTATTTAAAAGTCTCAAGGGAAGGAGATTCCAGAAGCTCCTTTGGTACTCCTTTATGTCAGCAAATAATTCTTTATTAGCCTGACTTTAATTTCTCTTACTATATAGTTTAGACATTTCCTTCCATTCCATCCTTGATGGAAAAGGAAAGGATTTCTTCCTCATTTCCGAAGAGATCTCATCTTCTAACTCAGCTCTTTAATCACTTTTGTTTGTTCTTGCTCCCCTGGTTTCCATAATACCTTTTTGTTCATAGCTGCGAATTTGGCATGGTACTTATTAAGTACCTCATTTAATTGAGATTCAGATTTTTGTTTTAAATAAAGATTTGCTCTACAAAGATACAGATTGAAGAATCTGAGAGAATGAGTCCCTGATTCATTTTGCTTGACAAGTGTCCTCAGTCTGTAAAAACACTGCTTCAGCTATCATGCTGTTCAGTTTTTCCTCTACTTGAAGTCCCTTGCTGCTCAAGTCTGCTACCATAGCTTCCAAAGCTGTCACCACCACTGTTTTAAAGCTGCCATCACTGCAGTAATAATGCTGCAGTGGCCACTGCCTCTGCCAGACCTCCTGCCAACAGTGGGGTTCCAGCTTTGAACTACTCAGCCTATTTTAGCAGTTGCTACCTTTGAAGCTGGTATCAGCTTCTAAAGTGATCAGTGCCAGAGCTGTTGTGCTGCCATCAGGAGCTGTTATTAATGCCAGTGGAACCCAAGCCACTTCTAAAGTTTTCCTTCACCTGATTGACAGCTTTCTTTGGAGTGGTAGTAGGTACTGTTAGTTGAGGCAGGAGTGTTAGCAAACATTGTTATTGATAACCAGGTGAGACAGTAACATCTGGCATTGTCAACATATTAATAAGCAGGGGAGCATATTTCTACAGAGTAATGGAAATTAATGGGAGTGAATTATTTTCCTGTATAAAATTAAGCTTTACACAGAACTTTCTATAAACACCTCTGTTGTACGAAGCAACCATACCTGTATATTGGAATTACTTCATGGCAGTGGTTAGTTACACTTCTGTGAACAATATATCCCAGTGTCATGTTAACTTTTTAATGAAAATACATTACTATCTCATTTTATTTGTTTCTACTATGTCTCAGTTTTTGCTATTCTTGAGCCTAGCCAGTGATTAGTTACTATCTTGTAGTTGTGGCCTTTTTATTTTCCTTTTAAGTACACTATTTCTACTTGGAATAGATTTCCCTCTATTGAATTGTATTTTTTACATGTCAAGATTATTTAGAATTTTATTCTCCAAGGTGCTAGCATTTTCTTCCCAATTTATTAGCATCAGTGAATGAACTGGGTGATCAAGTTCCCTATTTCATCATATCAGCCATTAGTTAAAAATAAAAATTCATACCAGACCTAAGTCAACCATTTGGAACACTGTTACTCTTTGCCCTTGCCTTTCTTGCCTGTGATAACTAACCTTCGGTGGTTAGCTTTGATTACTTCCAAGTGTGACATTCCAGCTAGATGTATACTTACTGTCATTGGTCATATTTTTATATCATGTAGGAAAACAAAAGCTCTTAGAGTACAAGCATATTATACCTTCTTTTCCTCAGTTTTGGAGGCCTTCCTATCATTGTATAGAGAGGAATATCACATAGATCTTTGTTATAAGTATGCCTATGTTTGCCCATATTTATGTTTTTGAAAAATTATTTAATATTTTCTCTTCCTCTGAGATACTTTCTCTGAACAATATATAGTTTATTACTAATCCAACTTTCCATAAAGTTCCTTATTTCCTTGAATATGTTGCTTTTTTCTGAATTATACCATTTATTGATCACTTTTATTAAGGTGAAAAGTACTTAATGCTTCTATTAAGATAAAATAAAACATTATGCTTAACGTAATAGATTTCTCTTCCTCTGCCAAAAAAAATTTGCCCCAACATACTTCAGGAACTTGGGAAATCAAAAAAAAAAAAAAACTTTCTATAAATTGATTGAGTGCCTGCTATTTCTAAGGTACTGTACTAAGCCATGGCAGGGAGGGATGGGAGCCTTGGATGGATAGAAACACGTATATAATATAGCTCCTGTCTTTTCAGAGCTTACAATCTCATCAACTTTTTTGCACAATCTTTGTTTTTATCGTTAAACATTTTAATCTTTCAGGCTCTTCCTTGCCTTTCCTGTCCAGTTATATCTCAATCTTGCCAATTAAATCATCTGCATTTTTAGGGGGAAAGTAAGTGTTTGATTTATTCCCAATTCTTGCTGTGTTGACATTTTTATGTCAGATATTTTTTCTTAACAGTTTTTGCCTTGCTTTCCCTTAATCTTCCATATAATTCACTGAACGTAATGTAAAACTCTTTTTACTAGGCTCAATTTTTGTTTATAATATATTTCTCTAAAATTAATACATTCTAATGTAAGTGTTCTTGATGAAGTCCCTTCATCCACTCATGAGTTTTATATGAGAGTACCTTCTCTTCTTCTCAGTTAATTCCTGAGGATTGGAGTTTATTCATGACCTTATGGATAAGCAGCATAGAATGGCATTGGCTAATGTCTGCTGAGATGAAAAGACAGCACCATTCCTGCCACTACACTTTAGTCAGCACATTAATGACTATATTATTACCAAGTAGTGAGACATGGTTTCTGGAAGTTCTAACCATTGATTTACCATTACTTTTGGTCCTTTTAGGTTATTGTACTTAATGTAGATGGAGACAGATGAAACTATCTCAGTTTCCTGAGGAAATTTTGCATTTCTTTCTGTCTAAAATGCCAGCTAGACAACTCTAACAGTATGCTTGTTCTGTATGATAGCAGTCAGCTGCATATATTTTTATTTCATTTCAAGAGCTGAAACTGGGTTGTTGTTCAAAGTCAAAGTAATTCCTTAAGTAATAAAATTTGTACTGGGAATAACTTGTAGTCATCCAAACATTGAGGAGTTATTTGTAACTTAGCAGAAAACAAAGCTACTCTGTTCCACCTTTTATTCTTATTGAAAGCCTTTATTCCTTCACAGTTTCCTTTTTTTTTATATCAGACCTGTTTTAGGATCATAATCTGAGTTACAAAGGATCTTAGGGGTCACCTTATTCACCTGCTTCGTTCTACAGATAAATTAAGGCTATGAGAATTTAAGTGCAGATTTTAAATGACTTGAGTTGAGGTTCAAACCCAGCATTTTTAAAGCTTAGTGCATTGGCTTAAGAACTCGTGTGACTTAATGAGTATTACCTTCTTTTCCTCATGTGTTTAGATTACTTTGGAAGTGCCAGGATTAAACCTAACTTACCATGAATGCTTGGGATGGGCCAGATAATCAGTTTATTTCCAGTTCTGCCTGTACATTCCAAAAGAATGGATTCTCTAGTGTTTTTCAAACTTCCTAAGTAAATAAAACCCAAAGGATATGGCTAGATTTATATTAACTATATAAATGCAAGTCCGATGACTGTTTGGTTGCCACAGTAGGCTTTCATGACAGTTACTGGTAGAAATTTGAGAACTCTGGCAGTTACTCCCTTTTTAAAATCTTATAAACATATTTTTTTTCCTTAAGCAACTCTATCATCTACCCAATTTGCTCTGGCTCTTACTGAAGGGTGGGGAAAAAAACCCTCCTTGAGGAGAGAACAAACCCTGTTTTAGCAAATGTATATATATTCTTACCTTGATAATGCAGTAGTGATTTGTGTAAGTCATAACCCCGTACTTATTATAGATATATGCTATATTCATGAATCTTGTTTATTAATCAGATAGTAAAACACAAATTACTTTATCTTTACTGTACACTTGCTTCATTTTTTTACCACAACTTTTATAGCATAAATATCCATAATGTAATTAGTGGTGAAAAAGTTATTATCAGTTTTTTATTTTAAAGAGTAAACATTTTTAACACTTAATTGTGCTTGCAGTATCAGGCTATAACAAGCAGTTCTACATTTGTCTAGTTAGATCACAGAATTTAAGACAAAATAAACATGTTGTAATGACAGAATATTCCTTTTGCAAATCTGTTCCCTAGGTTTGATTTATTTAAGTTTAGAACATACCTTGACCATTCTGGGCCTAGGGAGTCAGTCTTTGAGGAAAATCTTTTCTCATCATGTTCTCTTTCCAACTATTTGAAGCAAGATTTTGGGAATTAGTTGGCATAGGGTATTTTCATTTTCAAAAAGGAAAAAAAAAACCTGGATTATATATTTTTGCTCAGATAATCTCAAAACTATATACTAAAATACTATGACTGGATAAAACTAATAGTACCTCTTGAAAAATTTTCAGACCAGTTCAATTGCACTTTAGGGGATTTGACTGAAATACAGGTTTTACATATTTCAGTGTGTTTTGGACTCTAGATACACTGCTCACTTAGGCTTTCCTCTTAAACTATAATTTACCTAAGTATTCTGACTACATGTAAAATAGGCACCTTTGAATATGGTATTTTTGGAGTCCCCAACCTTTTATGCAAGACTCATGGAGAAACTAGCCATTGGCAAATATCCTGAAAATATATTTGGGCTGATAGCCTTAAAGGCACCCTTATGCTGCTGAAAATATTTGAAAAACAAACCCTAATGTGTTCTGCAGCAACTTTGGGAGAAGTTGAGTAAAGGTAAGTATAAAATGTTTCCCTTATTCCTGATTTTCCATCATTCCATGCCTACTTGAGTTTTTTCCTTATCAGGTGATATACTAATAATATCCCTATTGCTTTAATATTGGTGTCTGCAAATTACTTGGCTTTTGAAAGAGCATCATGTATGGGTTGGTGTGTTCGAAGTCATGGGAAATAATGACTAAAGACACCAGAATGGAATAAATTGAATTGTAATGAAATTTGGTAACACAAATAGGGTAGTTTGATGGAACAGAGGAAGTAGCAACAAATTTGTTGTTCTCCAGAAACTGTATGTATGTATATGTATGTATAAATCATGTCTTCTTTTGGGGGTAAATTAAACCTAGAGTTTGAGTCATTCATAGTAAAAGAAACTAAGGAATGATTTGTGAGTTTCTTCTCTGCTGAAGAATATTTCAGCATTAGTGCTGTCTCTCACTGTATTTCCTAAAATGCCCTGTCCCAAGTGTATGCAGCCAGAATGTGATGTTGTATTCAGTTTCAATGAATGTTGTATTGGAATTTTTGACAATGCACCAGCTAGTTAGGAGAAGGAATTGGGTGTTTAGAAGAATATTTTACAGCTACTCTATCCTTATGGCCTCACACACCTAAGGTGCTTTCCAGCTAGAACGTTAACCATATTGGGTGAAATTTTCTGGAGTGGCATTAATTTTGTAATGCAATATGAAGGATGCAGAGTCAGCTATGATTTTCCTACATGGTTTTAAATGACTGCATCCTCTGTACACTGTGATAGATGTGCTATTTGTAAGCTTTAATGTTATGGTAGTCAAAAGTCCATTGTGATGGGTTGGTTTGGTTTTTTGTTTTTTTTTTTTTAATGAAGCTGAGGCATTATTGCAAGCTGGTTTTCAAGTTAAAATATTGTGAAATACTGATTTCCTTCACTCCACCCACACCAAATATTTTAGTCTATTTAAAGTACAAAAATAGTTCTGCTTAAGAAAACATTGCTTAAATGTACTGTAATTCCTGGTCACTTTATATATACATATATATGTGCTTTAACTTTTTACTTTGTTTGCTCTTTACCTGTGTTAACAGTACTTTCACAACTAAAAGGTGAATTTTTTCCCTCTAGCATTAAAAAGAGCCATTTGAGATGTTTACCATGTTACTATGGAAGCTGTTTGTTTTCTTTTTTTTAATTAAGAAATTTAATTTTTTTTTTTTTTGAGCAATGAAAGGAATGACATGTTTCAGAGTGTTCACAAGTATTTTTCCTTAGGTTACACTGAAATGAAAAATGTGCTTCACCTAGGTGAGTACTTCACTCTTAAGGTATTATAGTTGATTTCAAAGGAATAAATTATTTATCTTCAATACTGGATATAGCTGCCCCGTACACTTTACTGGTAACTGTCTTTTGTAATTGCTAGTAATTTGGTTTTGTCTTAGTTCATAACCTGCATATAATATACTAAATTGATTATTAGATTCATAGAAAATGTGTTGGAAACTAGCCCAGTCTAAAAGATTATATTTTTAATGAACTCTTTGAGAATGCATTTTTTGAAGTGTACTGTATTGGAAATATGTGCTTTTCAGAAAAAGAAACTTTTAAAAGGGCCTGCTTCAATGCAGGTTAGATAGATAGGGCATCACATTATCATCGGGTGACTTTAAAAATTTAAAGAGCCGCTCCACTTAGGTCTGAACTTTTTCATCTGCATATAGAGTTAAATATTTTTCCTGTGTAGGAAGCTATGTTTTATTTAACTTACTTTTATACAGACATGCTAAAGGATGCTGAATACATGGAAACTGAATACACTTAAGAGTTCTCTGGGAAACTCCAATTCAGATATCTATTATTGTCAGCAGAAGTTCTTGAAATAATCATCCAGAAACTTCTGTGTTTCTCTGACTTAAAGCAGTCTTCCATTTCCTTTTCCTACTTCCTATTACATAGGCATGAAGGATTTTGATTACAGTCTGCTTTTTAGAGGCAGCTGTCTTGAGCTGATGATGAATGTGAAGATTACAAATGTGTACTAGTATGCATTTGGGGGACCCTGCACACAACAAATTATATTTTATCATTGCAGGAATGAAGTGATTGAATTGTCAGATAGGTCATCATGCCCTTGAAAAGAGGGAGATGAAAGTATAGCAGTAGACTAGACTAAAATACCAAGCAGTGGTAGTTTAATGTAAACTTATGACTGTGAAATACACACCAGGTACCGATATTGTATCTTTTTTTTAATACTTTGGCCACTCACAAGTAATTTGACTTTCTCTACCTTTGGCAAATCAAGACATATAAAAACTATAAGCCTTCTACGTAAAAGATATATAGGTGCTAACTGAGTATCCTTGAGTTTAGAATCTAGTTGTATGTGTTTTGTAAGTAAGAGAATAAAAGTATTAAAGTTGCAGACTAATTACAAAGTGTTGACAAATTGCTGATTGGTTTGCATAGAAAATGATCTGTTTTGGAGGCAGGGGAAATCACTTGAGACTGTCAAGTGGCTTTGTGGAGGCTGGGATTTGAGCTGGATTTTGAAAGCATTTCTTTGAGGTTGTGGAACAGCATGAACAGAATGTCTTGGAATGCAGCTGCTATATTTTAGAACTAGATGTATGAGGTAAAAGTGGAAGTTAACATACCTGGCAAACTGTTCTTATAAGCAGACAAGGGACAACCACCAACAGGGCAGACATTTTAGAACATCTTGAAACATGCATCTAGTAACCTAGAAGCAGAAAGAAACTTACCTGTCTGGGAGTCCAAAGCAGTTGAATCCAGTGGTGTATTAGGGAATGGTGATGAGTGGAAGTATGAGAAAATGCCCCAAGGCAATATGTGCGGTATTGAAAAGTGAGTCTTTATGTTCACACTTAATAGTGTCAATAGTCAAATACAAAGTACTCCAGAAGTCTGAGTGTAATTTTAAATGACTAAAGCAAGTTATAAAGTTATTGATAGGCTAATAAAGCTTAAAATTGCAGTAATAATTTTGGGACACCCTGTTAAAATTGTAGACTGGTATCACTTCAGTTGAATTATTAAAGCATCACATAGAAAGGTGGTAACGTTATTACATTGCTCCTTGCCCACTGATCTTGATAGGGGAAAAATGAGGTTTCTCAGCCTAATTTTTTCACTTTAATAATCTCTACCTAACTACATATTTTAATAGTAACACAATTTCTACTGAATGGCAATAACTAGTTAAAATTTTAAGCAAGCCCCATAATGTATAAAAATAAAAGAATAGGCCTCGGAAAGGGTGACCCATTTTCTTAAGAATGAAACTTGGGAGTACTTTTGCAGTAAAATGACTACCTCATCATAGTTTAACATCTGGAATAAAAATGTCTTTTAGGAATGTCTATTCCTTCTGCATAGAAAAATCAGTAACCTCATTTTACTCAAGAACCACAAGCTACTTTCCAACTTTTAAAAAACAAGATATTAAATAATAACATGTGGTATCACCACATTTTTTATCTACTTATTGACCAAAAAAATAAACCCTTTCTCAGGAATTGAATTTTTCAGAAATAATTGAATGCTTTTATCTGTAACAGAATTAGTAGCTTGCAAACCACTGTGGTTTCTTGCTATGCTGTGAAGTTGTTAAAGAATATGTTTTCTGTTACATGCTAGATAAAGGAAATATGAGATAAAGGAAAAAATTCATTCTTTTTACCCTAAAATGAAGACCATTGATAAATGTACTGAAATAGATCAGTTTCAGCTAAAGCGTCAATCTTTTTGTCTTCTTTTTCATGGTTTTTATGTGCCCATCTAACTTAACATCACTGTAAAGTCAAACCTTGATTCATTAGGTTAGAAACTAAGCTCTACCAATAAAAGTTTTGTGAAAATGACATTTTTAAAGGTGAATGTATAAGGGGCGGCTAGGTGGTGCAGTGAGTAAGAGCGCCGGCCTCGGAGTTGGGATGACCCGAGATCAAATCCGGCCTCAGAAAATGAGCACCTACATATAAATAATGACTAGCCGTGTAACCTTGAGCAAGTTACTTAACCCCAGTTGCTTAAAAAAAAAAAAAGGTGAATGTATAGTGTATATTTTCTCACTTGACAACTGTTTCATCTGCCAACATACTATCCTTTATGATTCCCACATGGACACACCTTGCCTCTAGAAAAAAAAATTTTAAAGCCATTAATAATTTGTGGCATATTCAGGTTATTTAACAGAGCTGATATTTGCAGAAATTAAAGAAGTAGTCTAAGAATATTAATTGTTCATCTTCTGACATTTAATGTTCAGCATTTGCCCAAAAATCATCTTTGAAGATGTTAATATATTTCATATATTCACGGTTAATTGCTTTGAGCCTGACAGGATTTAGAGTCAGTGGTGTATTATAATAATTGGTTAACCAATTTCAAAACTCAGAACTGTTTTAAAAAATTTCAGCTACTATAATGATTGGATTGAGACAGGACATTGGACAAGTAACATCCCAAAATGGGAAGAAGATTCAATCATTTCTCTTATAGAGTTATTTGAGTACTTGGCAGATAGAATAGGAATACCTTTAAAAACTGCTGCAGTATTGGGGCGGCTAGGTGACGCAGTGAGTAGACCGTCGGCCCTGGAGTCAGAAGGACCTGAGTTCGGATCTGGCCTCAGACACTTAATGCACACAAAAACAAAAACCTAGCCGTGTGACCTTGGGCAAGTTACTTAACCCCAATTGCCCTCTAAAAAAACCAAAAAAACAAAAACTGCTGCAGTTAGAGGGATCCTTTTTAAAATTGTCTTAATCACTTATTGTTCCTATGGGGAAACTTACCACTTTAACCCTTATTTTTGCTATTATGGACATGCCTTCCAGAGATGGAGATTATAACCTTAGATTTGAGATCTTCTAGGTCTTTGAGAGATTGTTTGACTGAAAAAGTAATCTCCCATCCCCAACCCTTCCATCTTCAAGCACTCATAGGGTCATTGACACTTCCATGAGACAGTGAAAGTGGGATGAATGGTAAAAAGCAAAAATTTAAGATTTGTATAGACATTCCTTTCAGGTGAAGGAGCCAAAAAAAAAAAAAAAACCAAAACCAGTTAATTCAGCCATCACTTTGCCAAATCTTTTTTTTCCAAGAAAGTCACAATAGCTCAAAGCTCCTCCTAAGCCTTTAGCCCTTGCCTCAGTAGCTTCTTTTAACATCTGCATTGTCTAAATGAACTCAAAAACAAATGGAAGTTTGAAAGCCTCTTCTACTCCTACCTCTCTCCTTCCTCCTCATACTTAATTTGAAAGGTGATACCTCCCCATCCCCTGTAGGGATTGGAGAAAAGGAAGAAGTTGAAGACAAGCTGTGCTGTTTGCCTGTATGCTATTATATTAGGTGAATTCATGAGGAAATGGAGGCCAACATGTTCAAATATATGTACTAAGGTGTAATTCAGATCTAAGACTACTTACTGCTGCCTTGGATTCTCTGTGTTTCTCCCTCTCTTCATTACCTTTGAACAGGGGGCCATCCCCAGCCCTCCTGATGTATATATATCTTGCTGCTGGACCCAGATGGCTCCAGAGGAGAAAGTGAGGCTGGTGACTTGGCACAGCCCTTCCTCACCTAAATCCAATTCACTTGCATGTCGCAGAATCACCTTCCTCTCTGAGAACGGACAAACAATAATCACCATCACCACCTTTGGATAGCTAAAGATTCACTAGAGGGGTAATCTGGTTCACCCTATAGGATACTCCCTGAAAGTGTCAGAAAGGGATGACTTCTGCATGACAGCCTCCACTTTAATGTTGGGTTGTCACGTTCTCATCCATTTTTGCCCATTCCAAAAATAAAAATAAGTGCAGGATGTACCTGTTGTGTTCCTTACTGAGCACTTTTAGATTCAGAAAGGACTTTTTAGAAAAGGTTTAACAATAAATGTTGGAAAAATCTACATCTGACACCAAAATGCACGATTGAGAATCAACTGTTATTTTGCTTTGACCACTCAAGTCCTTGAACAATTCATCACTTCTATGTTTTCTAGATTAATTCTTCAGTTGACTTTTTCCAGCCCTAATCATGTGACTGTATAATATGTCTTTGTAAATTGAGATATAAGTTGACCTGTTATTTACTAGGGAGTTGAAATTTTTTTTATTTAAATTTTATTTTTATTACATTTTTTTCTCACTCTATCTCCACCCTCAAAAGAATGAAAAAAGTAACAAAGAAATTAGTGTAGCAAATATTCATGGTCAAACAAAACAATTTCACACATTGGCCATGTTCAAAAAATGTCATTCTGCAGTCCATCAGGAAATGTCAGGAGATGGGTAGCATGCTTCCTTTGAAGTCATGGTTTGTTGTTACATCAGATTATGGGAATTTATTGAAGCTTCAATGATCACAAACATGCAGTTGGAGGAAGTTATGCCAATTGATAGGTTTTCCAAAAATCAGTAACTTCCGAAACACATGAAAAAATAATGAAACTGTTTCCACCCTGTCTCACATGAAGAGTTGACCTTACTCCTTGCTGTGGGCCACCTCCATCTGCAGAAGGAATCCCAGCCCAACCCATCTCCTCCCACAAATTGCTCCCTATTCTGTAGGTGTAATCTCTCCCTGTCAGCTTCTTCCCTACATTATACAAATGTCCATGTCTCCATGCTGGGGAGTGGGAGGTGGGGGAACTCATTTGATCCTTGTATCCTCACTGTTGTCCTGTATCTTCTCTCCCTTGTGGCTAAACTTGGAAAGACCATCTAGAATAGGTACCCCCACTTCGTTCAGATTTCTTAATTCCGTCTTCTGACCTTATTATTTTACTGAAACTGCCCTCCAAAACTACAAATAATATCTTTAGTACCAAATCCAGTGGGCTTTTCTCTTCATTCTTGACCCCTCTGCAGCCTTTGACTTTGTTGATTACCCTCTTCTCTTTGCTACTTTCTTCCCTTTAGGTTTTCAGCATACCAGTTTCTCCTGGTTCTCCTATCTGTGCCTCAGTCTCATTTGCTACTTGGTAATCAAGCCCCCTAACCATAGATATCCCACAGGGCTCTAGTCTCCTGGGCCTTGATCTCCAGCTATTCTACATCACTTAGTGCTTCCATTAGGTCCCATGGATTTAATTATTTCACTATACTGATGACTCAGATCTACCTATCTTGCCCCTAACTTCTGATCTCATCTGCAGTTGCCTCTCAGACATTGTAAACTGAATGTCCAGTGGACATGAAACTTGCCATATTCCAAACTGAACTTTCACCAAATTCTTCCTCCACCCCAACTTTGCTATTACTGTTGACAGCAATACACCATCCTTCCAGTCCCTCTTGCCTGCAGCTTAGGTGTCATTCATGACTCCCCACTATTTCTCAACACCCTATCTATCCATGCAGCTTCTAAGACACCTCGATTTCACTTTTGCAACATCTCTCAAATATTCTCCCCTTCTATCTAATAATGCCATCACCCTGGTGCAGACCCTCTTTATCCCATGCTTTGACTATTGGCAATTATCTGCTGGTGGTTCTTCCTGCTTCAAGTCTACATTTAGCTGCCAAAGTGATACTGCTAAGTCCTCTGGTTGGACTGTGTGGTCACCAGCAACCCTCTCCTCCCCCACTCTTAAATATCAGTGGCTCCCTATTGCCTCCAGGATCAAATACAAGGCCTTCTGTTTGATGTTCAAGGGACCTTTATAACCTAGCTCTTCCATCCCCAATTTTGCATTCTTGTACTCCTTGTCAGGTGTTTTTTGATCCAGTGATACTGTCCTTGGTATCTCAAGAAAAAGCCACTTGTGCCTACCCTGCATTCCTAAAGTGCTTCCCCTCCCCTTGTGACTTCTCTGGCTTCCTTCAAGTTCCAACTAAAATTCTGTCATCTACAGAAAACTTTTACCAAACCTCCTCAATGCTTTCCTATTTTTCCTGTATAGTTTATCTGCACTTCTTTATTTACTTGCTTGTTTCTTCCTCCATTAGGCTATGAGCTCCTTGAGTACAGAGACTGTCTTGCTTCTTTTTGTATCCTTAGTACTTAGCAGCACAGTGCCCGGCACATAATAGTACTTTAAAACATTTGTTGATTGGCTGAAATAACTTTATTGGCTATTGATTTTACATTACTCTCATTTTTCTCATACATTAACTTTGGTATTTAGGATGAAGAGAACAATATTTGCATTGATATTTTGCTTCTAAAAGATTTTTGAACCCCAAATTGTAGTAGAATTGTTCTTGGTATATAGCCAGAGTCCAACTTTGGCAAGTGTTTTCCCACTATTTTAGGACTTGCATAGGTCAACGGATTAAGGACTTGAAGTTAATTAGCATGTTCAGTTAAAATTAGCTTCTAAAAGTACACGATATGTTAGAACTATAGCATAACCCACTGACAATACTATTAATAAACATGGTTTGTGAATACATCAAGGTAAAATTGTTACTATATTTTGCTAAAAGTAAGCTGCTGCCTGTTAATTACTGACTCATACTTTCAGTTATTGCATCAGTCTGTTAATTTTCCTATAATTGTTGTAGAATTTATACTATTTTCCTTTGCCTCTTATCTCAAGATACTGAAAATGTACATGAGGTATGTCAGTATTACCTTTGAAGGAGAAACAGTTTTTGCTTATTCAACAAATATTTAAACATTCCTCCTGTGTTGGAAGTCTCCTGTTAGAGGTGAGGGTAAATACAATGGTAAGATTCCCCCCTGCTAGTTTAGAAGGGACTGCTAAAGACTACCTGTTTGTTAATGACAGTTTTCCATTATCTGCTTTAATGGGCTCCATTAACAAGACACAAATTATTCCCAAGTCTATATATTTAGCCCTAATCTCTCTTCTGAATTACAGTTGCACATGACCAGCTCTATATCTCTACCTGGATATCTTCTCATAGGCATCTCAGTGTGTCCAAAAGTCCATTGGTTAATAACATCTCACCTCCTTGCTCCCAGTTGCTCCTGCCTCCAAAATCCCCTCATTCTCTTAAGGTCACTATCATTTGCCTAGTCATCTAGGTCTGTTCTCCTCAAATCATCTTTTCATAAGTAGGTGTGGGTGGGCATACAATAAGCATTGCCTATGTGTGTCTATCCAGGAGTTATTTTATAGGGGGAACAAATGAAGGTATTCACTGTGAGCTCCTCCCCTCTTTCTCATCTCCTGTCACAGATGTCTTATGCCACAATCTCCTTCACCTGTTTTACATGATGAATTGGCCTCACTCTCTGAAAAAGCTTAACCTGTTGAAGAGATCCCGTTCCATCCCATCTCCAAAAGTTTGTCCCACCATCCCTACCCTTACACTTATTTTTAATATCTCCCTGTCCACTGGTTTATATATAAAAATGACCGTTTCTCCACTACCCTGGAAAAAAACAAAATCCAAACCCTTATTTGATCCATCCCTGCCAACTATTGTCCTGTATTTCTTCTGCCCTTTGTATCTAAACTGGGAAAAGCCCTTTACAATAGTTGCCTCCACCTTTCCCACTCTCTTCCAGCCTTTTTGTTCCACTGAAACTGCTCTCTCCAAAGTTATCAATGCTCCCTTAGTTCCTTGACTTCACTGCATGCACCCTTTGCCACTGATGATCGCCCTCCCTTCCACACTCCAGGTTTTTTGGACATTGCTGTTTTGGTTCTCCTATCATCCAACTGCTCCTCAGTCTCCTTTTCTGGATCCTCATCTAGATCACATTTTCTAACAGGTGTTCCTCTGTTCTGTCCTGGACCTTCTTTTCTTTTTCCTCTACACTGTTTAATTTGGCTATCTCATTAGGTTTCATGGATTTAATACCATCTCTACGCTTATAATTCTCAAATTACCTATACTGCCCCAACCTCTCCACCGACCTCCAGTCTTTTATTTCTAACTGCCTTTCAGACATTAAGAACTGAATTGTTCAGCAGACATCTTAAAGTCACTATGTTCAAAATAAAACTCATTATCATTTCCTCTAAACCTTTCCCTCTCCCTATCTTCCCTATTACTATAGAAAACACCACCATCCTCCCAGTCCTTAGTAAATGCTTATTGATTGATTTGTGTGTGTGTGTGTGTGTGTGTGAGAGAGAGAGAGAGAGAGAGAGAGAGAGAGAGAGAGAGAGAGAGAGAGAGAGAGAGAGAGAAATGGTTACCTTTGATAGTCTGGTAAAGCCTTTGAACCCCTCCTCATGATAACTTTTTTAATGCACAAAATAAATGCATAGGATTACAAAGGAAACCATTTATATTGAAATACTTACCTAAGATCACCAACCCCAGGGAAATAATCCCTGCTCTGTAGAGGGAAAATACACCTATATTTTCAATAGAGTGTAAGCTCCTTGGTGGCTGCTACTATTCACTGTATATGCTTTATGTAAATGAATTGAATTGATCTTCATCCAGATTTAGTCAGCAGAGTGGCTGGAGGGCCAGACTGGGAGTTAGGAAGAAATTGGTTTGCGTCCTTCTACAAATTAATTGGATGACCCTGGTCATATAAACTTCTCAGGAGTCCCAGCAACTTTCTATGGCTATCTATAAATTGTGGAACAAGTCCTATTAGGTTTTAGAAGAAGGAATTTCTTCAGTCCCAACTCCTACCCCCACCAAGAAAAACAAAACAAAAAACAAAACCCCAGTGCTGGGGACTCAAAGGTTAAAACTAGTTCTTCTCAAAGAACTTGTATTCTTGGGGTGGGAAATCTAGGTGTTATAAAAAAGCAAGAATATAATATTTGGTAAATTATGAGAGAAGGAAAGCATAATTTGGAAGATCAGGAAGCATGACATGTAGGTGGCACCTGAGCTAAGTTTGGAAGGAATAAAAAGATTCTCAGAGGCTGAGACAGGCATGTGCCAAAGTTATGGTCAGGGAACAGCTGGTAGTCTTGGTCTGACTTAAATGTGATGTTTGGGGAAAGGAACGATATGAAATAAGTTTGGAAGTGAAAGTCAACTGTTGAAAAAAAAAAGAGCCTTTAATGATAGGCTGAGAAATGTGTATGTAATCCTACAAGTCAGACCTGTGCTTTAGGAAGATTTTTTCTTTTTTTTTCCCCTTCCTTCCTTCTTTCCTTCCTTCCTTTTTTTTCTCCCTCTCTCCCTCCTTCCTTCTTTTGTAGAGCCTAAAAACAGGAGGACTGACTAGGAGGTACGATAATTAAGACCTGTGTATGTTCAACATCTTAATCTGGTCATTTTATGAGGGAAACAGCAGTTAATGTCCTAAATCTGTAAAAAACCACCATGAATGGTATGAAACTCTGATAGTTCAGAATGGGAGCCAGATGTAGGATATAGAAACTAAAGCAAGAGGATTCCATTATATAGTAAGACATTCCTTGTGCCCAGAAAATAACGGATTGGGGAAAGGGGACTGACCTTGGAATAAAAATAGCATTTGAATCTAGGATCTGCCAGTTGCAAAACTACCTGTGGACAACTCACAATGCCTCTCCCGGTTTCCATTTCCTTCTCTGCCAATTGCCTTGAAACCTGGGCACTGAGAGGCAAAACCATTTATTAAGCTAAAAGTTTTAGAGATGGAAGGAGCCTTAGAGATGATCTGATCTAGCCCCTTCATTATACAGCCCAAAGACAGGAAGTAATATTCCCTTGGCTACGCAAGAAGCTCTTTCCATTATAATATCTTTGAATGAACCATTATATATATATATTGCTATTTTTGAAGGACAATTGGGGTTAAGTAACTTGCCCAAGGTCACATGGCTAGTTTTTGTGTTAAGTGTCTGTGGCCGGATTTGAACCCAGGTCCTCCAGACTCCAGGGCTGGTGCTCTATTCATTGCACCACCTAGCCGTCCCTGAATGAACCGTTATATTCATTCACTACCTGACCCTCTGAGGAGAAAAGACTATTTTAAAGCCAGATTATTAGCTCTTCCACTCACCCATCAGAAATGATATTGACAAGGGACAAATAATTCAATTTATAAGAATTTTTCAGTAAGTTATTGGTAAAGTTAAGGTGAGCATCTTTAGTCAATTTGATCCAACATCTATTAATCACCTTTGTATAAGGCAGCATCATTGTGTCCACCTGTCCACCACTGCTAGATGCTGGGGAAACAAGGGCAAAAATGAGCAGTTTCTGCATTTCAAGGAATTTATAGGATTTAGGTGGGGAGATCAGAGTTTACAGCATACGGAGAAATATTAAAGATGAACAGTAATGACTGAAGGAGAGATCAAGGGAAGTTTCTTGGAGCATCCTGTATGGTTTCTTTTGCTTGACTGCTTATTTATTTGCTTTCTTTCTCATAGTTACTCCCAGAGAACCCAGTGCCTTCCTTTAGAGAGGGCAGAAACTGGTCCTTTGGGCTTACTCTGTTCTGCATCCGCTGCTCAGCCTGGTTTCAGCTCCATGGAATAAGATGCTTCTCCTAGGTTAATCTCCTCATCACTAATCTGATTACCATGCCACCCAACTCTCACCTGAGGCGCCAAGCTGTAGGATGGGCAGCAGCCACACCCCAGTAAATCATGTCTGCAGGTGGGCTAAAGTAGATTGAGGGTAACTAACAGATCTCAAACTCGGTGAGATAGTGGGGTTTCTACTCCAAGCATGTGAAGACTTCCCCCAGTGGATGGGAGGATAAGGAGAATTTATTCCAACTACCATGAGGACAGCTGAAGCAGACACTACAGGACACTTAGAACTTGGTCAGATGTCAAAGACCGAGGTCATCCAATGCATCCTGAGCTATTGACACTTCATCCTAACTTATGTCCTGACCCTGAACTTTGATGGAAGAGAGTGAGGATGACAACTTTGTGTAACTCTGCCTCACTTAAATCCAATTCACAGGCAAGTCATGACATCACCCAGTGATGTCACTGGCCCTCTACAATACAAAGGACAAATAGCAGCTCCATGCTGCTGATTTAAGCCTTGACTGACACCACCTCCCTCAGCCTCCTCTCTCCCCTGATTGGAGGGCTGAAGGGTGGAGGACCTGACTCCTCCCAATGCTTTCCTTCATAGAGGGCAGAAATTGGACTTTTGGACATACTCTACTCTGCATCTGCTGTTTTGCCTGGTTTTGAGTCCACAGAACAAGATGTCCCTGTGTTGGCATCCTTTGGCATGTTCCCCCTTTTCCAGCCTCCTTTTGTGTGTTGTCTCTCCATCCCTACCCCCACTGGATTGTAAGCTCCTTGAGGGAAGGAACTATTTCTCTCTTTATTAATTGTATCCCACTGAGCTTCACATGGTCCCTGGCACTTATGTGCTTAATAAATGTCGGTTAGATTGGGTTAGATGGATTAATTGGGGAGTGGGGAAGAAAGAGGAGTAGGAGTAGCAGCAATAATGATAAGGGGAAAAAGGGCCATTGGGTCATTTTTTTAAATGCACATAAGAAAACAGAAGTTCAGAAAGAAGTACAAAAAGGACAGTTTTAAAAGTAATATGTAGAATTTATGATTTTTTTGCTTTCTAGAGGGCAATTGGGGTTAAGTGACTTGCCCAAGGTCACACCGCTAGTTTTTGTGTTAAGTGTCTGAGGCCGGATTTGAACTCAGGTCCTCCTGACTCCAGGGCTGGTGCTCTATTCACTGTGCCACCCCTATTATGTACTTTTAAAGGGATTTAGTGGCATGAAATAGAGATTTGTGATTTCATAAAAAATCCTCTTTGTGTTCTGGTATGTATATGCAAAATGCTCTTCTCATGCTATATGTCATCTGGCTCTTGCCCTCAGTTTGATCCTATAGGGTCTCTCCAAATAATGCACAGCATCCTCCCAGCCTGAGTCTGGCAACATTTACCCTCACCTCGTAGGCCGCCAGCTGCTTGGGAGGTTTATGTATATTGTCAGGTTACCTGGGTGACCAGAGCTCTTGGCCCTGTAGCTAGGAACAAACAGCACAGCTATTGTGGCAAAGAAGAAATAGAGGAAGAGAATTAGGGTGGGCATTCTCTATGTAATTATTTAAAAGAGTCCATTAAAGTAAATATGTGTTCCTTGCACCTATAGACATAGATTATAACAGGGGTGGGGAACCTGCAGCCTTGAGGTCACATGTGGCCCTGTAGGTCCTCTAGTGCAGTCCTTTGACTGAATCCAAACTTCACAGAACAATTTATGGCCTCAGGGTTCCAGGATCCCCACTCCTGGACTGTAACATTAAAATCTTACCAGTGGATAAAATGCAGGACTTGGAATCAGGAAGATAAGTTCAGATGCAGCCTTAGAAACGTCTTAGTTGTATGACCCTGGGTAAGTCACTTAATCCCTATCTGTCTCAGTTTCCTTATCTGTGAAGTGGAGATAATAATCCTACTTACTTCCCAGGGTTGTGAGGATCAAATGAACTAACCATTTGAAGAACTTAAGGCATCATTTAAGTACTTATTAGCACTAGTGTTAACCTCTAATAAAACATTACAATATACCAAGGACCAACCTTATAAGAATGTTTGCTAAGGCCCTAGGTACCATTAGTCCAGATTTATATTATATATAAAACTTCAAAGAATTCTAGAAAGACTTTAATATCTGAGATAACATGAAGAATGTTGTATAATCTTGGAGTTGGAGTTTAAAGATTCTTTTCTCAACAGAATGAGTAGAGGAGAGGGGAGAGGGGGAAGACTGGCCAGAATCTATCTGACTCAAGCCTTTGAAGACAAGGTAGATAAAGGTACTACTGATGTAAGACAGGGCTTCTGGGTGGTACAGTGGATGCCAGGTGCAATGGTGCCAGGCCTAACGTCAGGAAGTCTCATTCTGGAGTTCAAATCTGGCTTCAGTTACTTACCAGCTGTGGGACCCTGGGCAAGTCACAGCCCTGCTTGCCTCAGTTTCCTCATCTGTAAAATGAGCTGGAGAAGGAAATGGCAAGCCATTTCAGTATCTGCCAAGAAGATCTCAAATGGGATCATTTTCAGGCAGTCCTGAAAACAACTGAACAACAATGTAAGGATAAGAGCCAACCACACCTAGAAGCAGATTTTTAGGGGATGTTGGCCTTTCACTCCCAGGAAACCAGCAATGAAGATATTAGCCTTGAAGAGCAAAGAAACATATATCAAACTCAGATACACAAGACTTCTTTACTAGGTCCCATGGCAACAAATAACTGAGGCCTTGGAAATAGTAATCACTGTTTTTAAAGAAAAGGACACTAAAACATACCTGCCTAGTTCAGATTTCCAGGGGGAAAAAATTGCCAAGTTGCCTTAAACTTTGCCTAGAGTCACCTTGAAATCTACTCAAAAGAAGTCTGGAAGAAACTCCTTAAGGACGTTTTCCTGGGATCCATCATTTTGGTGAAGTTGTTTCTTCAATTCCTCTCTTGTTGCAGTGAAAGTAAAGGAAGAATTGGGGAGAGAAGAGGGATAGGGGAGAGAAGTGTAAGAATTTTGTCTTCTATGCCCCACATTAGTATGGAAGCAACTATGTAGAGTGCTCACAGGGCCAGGGTTCACATCACACTATCTATGTGACCTCTTGCGCAGATTAATTTCCTGAACCTCAGTTTCCTCATATGTGACATGGAGCTAGCAATAGCTGCACATATTATTGTGAAGCCTAAAGATTGGATAACAAGGACTTCTTTTAGCCCCGACCTATGATTTCATTGATGTAGGAAGTTCCCTGTATGAATGCAGATCTACATCTCACCTGCAGCTTAGTCTTATGGAATTGCCTGGGTAGGCACTGGGTAACCAAGTGATTTGTCTAGGGTTGCAGTAAATTTGTTCCAGAGTCAGGACTTGAGTAATACAGGTTTTCCTGAATCTGAGGCTGGCTCTCTACCAAATCCATCAAATCATACTTAGTCACGTAATAAGATGGATTCATACTTTGATGAATAGATGCAGACTGAAATGAACAGAAGCAGGAGAACTATTTAGCTCTAATCAATGCAATAACCGATCAGGACCCCAGAAGACTGATAAAGAATCGTGTTTCCCACTTCTTGGTAGAGAGTCAACAAATTAAGGATAAAGAATTTGCATGGCCACTTGTAGATCTTTTTTGTATAGTTATGTTTATTTGTAGCAAGGGAGAGCTTTTGGGGGGATGGGAGAGTAATAATAGAGGGGGTTGTGATAATGCAAAAACAAAAAAGAGCAGCAATGGAACATTTTAAATGTAAGAAGACTCCCCAATTAATATAATTAATGAGATGCTCTGTGCCTTAATACCTTCTAGCTTTATCAAATGAACACATTTCTTTGAATATAGACTCAATCAATTTGAACATAGTATCAATCAATCAAAAGTACACTAGGTATGGACAATTCCTAGACACCTCTATTAAATTAACAATTCAAGAGAATTAAATATGAATTAAATGAAAGCAAATGACACCAATAGGAAATGTTTTATGATTGATTGAAGAGAAAGAGTTGATCTGAGATGCCATCTCTCATGAAATGACAAATGCTGGAGAGAATAAGGGAAAATAGGTACATTAATGAACTGTTGGTGGAGTAGTGTAGTGGCAAGCACCCTAGCATCCCCAGGGTGGATGCCAACACAGGTTATTAGATCTGCTTTTCTAAAGGAAAGCAACTCAAAGTGGGTTAACAATCTTGCTTTAATCAATCAAAGATACCATTTACCTAGTTCAGAGGAAAAGTCAGCACCCCAAACTTCAGCGTATACAGAGGTTACAAGCAGAAATTACAAGAAGACAGAGAAACAAAGAGATCAAGCAGACAGGCCTCCAACTGTCCAACCATTACATCTATACCTAGTCAGTTACCAGAGAGGGAAGTATCAACATCTGGGGGGCTCTCAACGGCTGCCCAGAGTCTCATCTGGCCAAATCACACAACACTTCTCAAAGTGAGCCCCAAAACGATGCCTCACAACGGAGCTTATATAGTCTCCTGGCTCTGAGAATATAACAACCCTCTTGACCCACTGCCCAATCACAAGGTATCTCCTGAAAAACAAGCCTCACACCACAGGCTCCAGGTGCACTTAACCTAGGGGCAAGGAAGATCTTAAAAATGTACATTCCTGTAATGAGTAGTGAACTGGTCCAACCATTCTGGAGAACAATTTGGAACTAGAATCAAAGGGCTACTAAACTACACATACTACTAGTATTAGGTCTGTACCCCAAAGATATCAAAGAAAAAGGAAAAGGACCTATATGTACAAAAATATTTTATAGCAGCTCTTTTTTGTGCTGGCAAATAATTGGAAATCGAGGGGGATGCTCATCAACTGGGGAATGGCTGAAGAAGTTATGGCATATTTGCCACGTTCTTCTTATGATTGCCACAGATTGTGATGGAGTACTATTGTGCTGTGGTAAATGATGAAGGTGGTGAGTTCAGGGGGAAAAAATAAAACATGATAAGACCTATATGAACAGATACAAAACGAAGTGAGAAGAATAAGAGATCATTGTGCACAGTAACAGTGGTATTGTAATGATGATCAACTGTGAAGACTTGGCTACTCTGACCAGTACAATGATCCAAGACAGTTCCGAAGCAATCATGAAGAAAAAATTGCTGTCCACATCCAGAGAGAGAACTGATGAACTCTGAATGTACAGTGACACTTAATTTTCTATTTTTTTTTTCAATATGGCCAATATGGGAATATATTTTGCATGATTTCACATATATTATTGGTATCATTTTGCTTCTCTTTTCAGTGAATGGTGGAGGAGTAGGAAGGAGGGAGAAAATGTGGAACTCAAAATTTAAAAAGAAAAGAATGATAAAATGAATAATGAATTTTAGAATAGATTTTTAAAAAAAGAATTGAGTGAGCCCTGTGGGACTTGAATAAAACAGTCAACCAGTTTAGAACTTGGCATTGAGATAACTGACCAGTCTAGTGGTTAAACAGACCTAAGACCCTAAGAGAATTGCTTGGGGGAGGGAGTGGGGACAAAGTCAATATCTTTTCCTCTACCCCCACATTTTTGGTCAGAGAATGACTTTGTGAATTTTAAAAGGCCTGAAAATTAGAACTTTCCTTCAATGTCAGTCATAGCATCCCTGGAATAGTAGTTGCTGATGAAAGTGTCTGCATCAGAAGCCAAGGATGAATACTCTCTAAGGGACCCTTAGAGACCAGCAGAGAGCTATATACAACAAAAGAAAACTTCATGAAGACTCTGCAAAGGGAGAAAAGGACTTCTAATAATCAAGAGCTCTGAGATGCTTTGCCTCATGTACCTTCTAAGCTTGAGACCAGTTTCCACTGGACTTTTTGTCTACTTGTGGGACAGTGTGTTTAAGGCTTCTGAGGGACTGGTTTTGTAACAACTGTTCTTATTATACCTCCTTAGTAAATACTCCTAACTAAAAGCTAATTAATTCTTGCTAGCTAATGAATAATCATCTTGGGGAATGGAGATCATTCCATTAGGGACCCATGAGAAATAGTATTAGAAATACCAGCCTTTCAAGGTTACTGCTTAAATTCTGGAGTAGTCAATTACTCTCTCAGGAGAGCTGGAATAGTCAATTACTCTCTAGGGACCCAACCTGCTGGAAAAAATGGAGTTTGGGGAAAGTAGCCCTAGATGAAGTAATGGCAGAAGTTCAGAAAGGGACACAAATGGGCAGGGCAGTGTTGGCACTACTACATTAAATTATACATACGTATACATATATGCATTTTATACTGTGTACATTGCTTACCTTGTGCCAGGCATTGTGCTAAATACTTTATAGTTATTATCTCATTTGATTCTCATAACAACCCTGGGAGGTAGGTGCTGCTAATAATCCCATTATATAGAAAAGAAAACTGAGGCAAACAGGGGCTTAGTGACTCACCCATAGATACCTATTAAGTGTCTGAAATAAGTGTCTTGAGTTTAGGTCTTCCTGATTCCAGGCCTATCATTCTATCCACTTATTGTGCTACCTAGCTGTCCCATACATAAATGGTATGCATAATAAAGATTCACAGTTTTTTTCTGTTTGTTTTTGTATATGCAACTATGTTTCTTGATTTTTGTAATGTTCACAACAACAACAAAAATAACCCATATACTAAGGGTTGGGACCTGCACAGGTTGAGGGAATACCCACAGTGATTTAAGCTAATTCTTGATGTATTGAAATATAAGTAATCTTTATTATAAAAAACTCGTCATTAAGTATTCAATCTCTGATTTTGATATTGAAGAAATTGGAATGACAAAATTTTGATTGACAAAATCTTGTCCCAAAACCTAGCCTGTTGTATGTACAAGGACTATCTATATAGACATTCAGTTTTAATTCCTCACATATTTAATATTGGAGAGCTGTTAACTGTTTTAAATAATATCGGGAAACACTAGTGGGGGCTCATGAATGATAGTATTAGAAACCTCAGCCCCTAAGTTTTACACATAGATTCCTACATGGAAAAATGATAATTATAACTCATGAGATGTTTCTCAATAGGAGGATAGTTGAAGGGAATACATATATATGTAGACATACATATATGTGTATGTATAGGAGGGTGTATGTGTGCATAAATACACATGTGAGTGTATTTGTGTGTACATGTATACATAGAGGGCACAGGATGGGTTGAATACAAAGGGATGATATCTTAAAAATAAGAGGTGAGAGAAGAATATAATGAGAGAAGGATATAGGAAGAGATAGAATAGGGTAAATTATCTCATATAAAAGAGGCAAGAGAAAACTTACAATGGAGGAGAAGAACAGAGGGGTGAAAGGGAATGAGGTCAACCTTACTCTCATTGAATTTGGCTTAAGGAGGGAATAACATACACATTCATTTGGGTATCTTGCCCTACAGGAAAGTAGGGGGGAAGGGGATAAGAGTGATGATGATAGAAGAGAGGGCAGATTGGGGGAGAGGGTAGTAGTTAGAAGCACACACTTTTGAAAAGGGACAGGGTCAAAGTAGAAAATAGAATAAGTGGGGGACGGGATAGGATGGCAGGAAATATAGTCTTTCACAATATATCTACTATGGAATCATTGTGCGTAACTACACATGTATAACCTATAATGAATTGCTTATCTTCCCAGTAGGGTTGGGTGAGGAGGGAAGAGGAGAAAGAATCTGGAAATTAAAGTTTTAAAAACAAATGTTAAAAAAAAAAGTAGATTGAAATCACATTGTGCTAAGCTGAGCCTAATTCTGTTCAATGGGCCATGGAAAGCTACTTAAGACTTTTGAGCAAGGGAATGAAATGTTCTGAATTGTGCGTTTGGAAGATTACATTGACAGTTCTGTGAAATACAGACTTAGAATCTGTTATAGGTGGTTTTAGCATTTTGGGGCACTGTCTATGGAGCTATATTTGAAGTCCAGAGTACCTTTGTAACTATTAAGATGCCTGTTAGTGTATCTAATAAATTTTATTTATTTTTAACAAATTTTTATTTAAAAAAAATAAATATTTTGGGGCGGCTAGGTGGTGCAGTGAGTAGAGTGCCGGCCCTGGAGTCAGAAGGACCTGAGTTTGGATCCGGCCTCAGACACTTACCCCACACAAACAAAAACCTAGCCCTGTGACCTTGGGCAAGTTACTTAACCCCAATTGCCCTAAAAGGGGTGGCTAGGTGGCGCAGTGAGTAAGAGCGCCGGCCTCGGAGTTGGGATGACCCGAGATCAAATCCGGCCTCAGAAAATGAGCACCCACACACAAATAATGACTAGCCGTGTAACCTTGAGCAAGTTACTTAACCCCAATTGCTTAAAAAAATAAATAAATAAATATTTTTCTTCCCTCCTACCTCCCTTCTCCCTACATTGAAAAAAGGAAAGAAACAAAAACAGAAAATTCTTGTGACAAATAGAATAGTCGAATCAAACAAATTTCCATATTGGACATGTTCTTTCAATGTCTCATTCTACTTAGTCCATTTTAAAAAGTTAGAAGTCAAAATAGAAACATGCCAGATGGCATATTTTCTTCCTTTCTTTGTGAATGTATTGTAGGTAAGTTTTGGGATCTCTCATACTATACACATATTCAAATGAGTTTGTCTTAAGTTTATTTGAGGGTCTATTTTATGGTAGTTGCCCTGGGCATGTTTTGTGAAGCTTGTCCTAGACATCAAAACTGCTTATTAGATCTTTGAAAGTCATATAGGTAGTAAATAGCTGAGCTAGGATCTGAACCTCAATCTTCTGATCCCAAGTTCAATGCCATTTCAACTACAGCTTGAGAAGCTACATCTTGGGAAAATCACTTCTCTCAGTCATGTTGTTAATAAAGTGAGAGTCAGACTAGATATTCCCAAGGCCCCATCCAGCTCTAATGTTTTATAGTTCTGCGATCAACTATTAATCCACAGCCAATCAATCAGCTATTATTTATTGAGCTTCTACCAAGTGTGACACACTCTCCAAGATGCTTTGGAGGTATACAAAAAGACTGTTTTGGCCCCGGAAAAACTCTTTGGCAATGTACTTGTCTAGTTGAAGAGACAAAAGATGAAACAATGAACAAATGAATTCAACACAGAGACAAATTGTTAGGTCTTTTTATTCATTCAGATAAGACAATGAAAAGGCTTGACTTTTAAGATTTGGTGCTCAGAACATTCAGAGATGGGAGAAGTCGATGGATTCAATGAGTCTAGAAAAGTTTGATGTTTGAGATGGAGCTTGAGCACAAATTAGGGAACGTCATTGACAAGCTTGCTAGGAGAGCTACAGACCAGTGCTAAGGGTCCTTGTGGTCTTGTGCAGATGCCAACACCATATGAGGTCAAACATTTAATTCTCTCTGGGCTCTCCTGACTTCTTTCTCCCCCATGATCACACAGCCTTCCCACCATGGAAGATCATGCCACCCATGTGGCCCCTTCTCTGATTGGTTGGTTTATTCTAGAATTTTCATTTTATGGAAAAGTCCCTAGACTAGCCATATTCATACCTTAATTCCTCTTCCTGGGTTCTCTCCTAACTCTTGATAATCAGAATAGGTACATAGTAAGTGCTAAATAAATGCTTGTTGACTTGACTTGAGTCAAACACACTAGAGAAAGGAACAGGAATGGGTTTCTAGTTTATTTGAAGTTGTGAGTGCCCCTGCAAATTTGAAGTGAGGCTAGGGTATAACTAACACAATGGTGAGTTGTTGTTTTTTTTTTTTTCAACCCTTGCTATGCTAATCAGGAAGTTGGACAGAAAAGTTAAAATTTTATTACAGTCTGAATAGTAAACATTGGGGGTAAAATAGAAAAGAATTTACCCTTAGAAATGTGTCATTTTGAGAGAGAGATGATAATGTGGCTTTTTTTTTACACATGGTTGGGAATGCATGCTGGCTGAGTTCCCTTTCAACTCCCCAGTTCTCTGATTCTGTGAGATTCCTTGAAAGGTGCAATAATTTGTTCAATCCTCTCCAAAATCCAGCTTCTTAATTCAGAATCTAAGATCTCAACAGGACATTGTATAAGATAATCAATTGCTCAAAAAAAATTAAATAACTAGTATATGCAGAAAGCACCTGCTGAGCTAGACACTGGACCAATGGGAAATTCAGACAAGATATGGTTCCTTTTCTCAAGGATCTTTGGCTGGCTGGCGGATGAGGTGACATCTCATGGAGAAAGTTAGCAAATAGAGGAATCAAGAAAGGCTTCATCAAGGACATAACTTCACATATAGATAGGAATTCAATAGGCAAAAAGGGCAGGGTGGCAAAAAAGAGGAAGCTAGGCAAAACACCCAAACTGAGAGACTTCTGGGCTGGATGAAATAGAATGGGCTCATCTTGAAAACTGGAAATTTGGGGCAGCTAGATAGAGCAATGAATAGAGCACCGGCCCTGGAGTCAGCAGGACTTGAGTTCCTGAACCTGAGTTCAAATCCAGCCTCAGACACTAAATAGGTACTAGGCGTGTGACCTTGGGCAAGTCACTTAACCCTGATTGCCCTGCCTTCTCCAAAAAGCCAAAAAAAGAGGGAACAGGAAATTCTCTCTTGACTAATATTTGAAAGAGAGATTCTTACCTGGAGAAAATTCCTAAAGTTGCAACTAAAATGTAATAAGCCATAACTTAATAGAAAGTATGCCTTTTCTTTCCCCTCCTCCCTGTGTTTTTTGTTGTTCAGTCATTTCAGTCATGTCCAACTCTTCATCACCCCATTTGAGGTTTTCTTGGCAAATGGAGTGGTTTGCCATTTCCTTCTCCAGCTCATTTCATTTGAGGAAACTGAGGCAGAGTTAATGACTTGCCCAGGGTCACACCTAGTAAATGTCTGAGACCAGATCTGAACTCAGGAAGAGGAGACTTCTTGACTCCAGGCCCAACACTCTGACCACTGTGCCACCTAGTTGCCAATCTCCCTATCCTTGCTTTCTAATTTCATTTAGAAATAAAAACAGAGGATGACAAAGTGAGAGGACAGTATGGATTAGTACAGGTGGCCCTACAGATATACAATCCCCCTTTACAGAATGATTTTGAGGGTCCATTTTCACTCCCTTCCCAATCTCACCATTTGTCAGTGTCTAAAGAACCAACCAAAACAGATTCATTCCTATGGATCTCCCCTCCCTTCTTCCTCCACTAATATTATTTATTTGAGATATACCTTATTTTGATACACTAATAATAGTAGCTACTGTTTATGTAGCACCTTAAAATTTGCAAAGCATTTTACTGATATTATTACATTTGATCCTCATAAACCCTGTGAAGTAGATGCTCATCTCATTTCCCAAAGTTTGAAAAACTTTGGTCTTCTAGAGTCATCTCTGAAACCATAGATATTCCTTTGGGGGGAGGAGCACATGTTAGAGGGAGGAGCACCTTAAGCAGTTAGTAAGAATTAATTTTGTGTTATCGGGGCAGCTAGATGTTGCAGTAAATAGAGTACCTGGGCTGGAGTCAGGAAAACTCATCTTTCTGAGTTCAAATCCTATCTTAGACCCTTCCTAGCTGTGTGACCCTAGGCAAGTCACTTAACCCTTTGTTAAGGGTTTGTTTGCCTCAGTTTCCTCATCTGTAAAATGAGCTGGAGAAGGAAATGGCAAACCACTCCAATATCTTTGGCAAGAAAACCCCAAAGGGGGGTCACAAAGAGTTGGACACAACAAAAACCTCCCTATTCCCAATAGATGGGTAACCCTTTAGTTTCTACTTTTTTGCTACTACCAAAAACTGCTATAAATATTTTTATGCAAATGGATTCTTCTTCTCTTTCTTTGATTGCTTCAAAGCTTAGGCCTAGTAGTTGCATTGCTGAATCAAAAGGTATGTGCAGATTGGAACAATTCCATATTGTTTTTCAGACTTGTCTTTTTTCCTGCTACAACTCATTTCTGAATATATCCATCTCTCCCACAACCCACTGAGTCATCCCTTGTAACAAAGATTAATAAAGAAAAGGGGAGGAAAAAAGAAGGCTCACAAAGCCAAAGGACACCTCAACCATGTCTGACTGTACATGTCTTCTTCATCCATAATCCCCCATCTCTGCAGTGATCAAAGCAAAGTGAGTTTTCTCAGCTTTTCTCTGGGGGCAAAGCTTAGTCATTATACTTTTACAGTATCCACAGGTTTTTTTTTTTCCCATGTACTTTGTTGTAGTCATTGTAGACTTTGTTTCCTATTGTGCTCAATTAATTCACTCTGTATCAGTTCATATAAATCTTCCAGTTTCTCTGAATTCATCATATTTGTTTTTTCTTATTTCATTACAATAACATCCTATAATATATTTAACTATTTCCCAGTTAAATGCCTAGTTAAAAGGGATCAACTATGTATCCAATTATTTGTTAAAACATTTCTTTAGGAAAAATGAATTGAATATTTTGGTATCTATGGAATCTTTCTGTCTTTGACCACCTTCGGATATGTTATTAGCAGTAGGATCTCTGTGTTAAAATGTATAAGTATTTGCATTACTTTTTGTAAGCAAAATTCCAAATTGGTTTACAGAATGAATGGACAAATTCACATCTCCACCATCAGTTTATTAGTGTACTTGGCAAAGGTAAGTCTTGATGGCAAAAGGGATGGTATGCCATCCAAGCTAACTAAGACTCTACAGTGGTGGTGGTGGTGGTGGCAGTAGTGAAATTGGATTCCTTGGGTACATGGAAGAGAATTTTGGCAGGAGATATGGGAAATAGGAGGTGAAGTGATAACAGAAAGTAACCTTTCTCCTTCAATGTTTTTGAAGACCTGATTTTATTGTATTCCAGATAGTTCTCCTCACACCCTAAAACTAACAGTGTGATGAAATATCTGTCTGGATTAAGCACTTCTCTACAAATAAGTTTCTATAAAAACCTTGAAGCCCTACACACACACACACACACACACACACACACACACACACACACACACACACGTATATATACACATATGTACAAGATAGATCTATATCTTGTACACACACATATGCGTGCATGCATGCATGGGCACAGGGGTGGTAAGGTGGGGTAAGGCATTGGTATCTGAGTAGATCAGGAAAAACCTCCCGCAGAAGGTAGGATTTGAACTGAGATTTTTTTAGTTTATTTTTAGTTTTCAACATTCTCTTCCATAAGTTTTAAATTGTCTCCCCCTCCTTTCCCTTCCCCCTCCCCAAGATGGCGTGCAATATGATATAGGCTCTACATATACATTCCTATTAAATATATTTTCACATTAGTCATGTTGTATAGAAGAATTAGAACAAATGGGAGTAACTATGAGAAAGAAAAAAAAACAAAACAAAACAGAAAAAGAAAATAGTCTGCTTAACTCTGCATTTAGCCTCCATAGTTCTTTGTCTGGATATGGGTGGCATTTTCCATCATGAGTCCTTTGGAACTGTTTTAGGTCCTTGCATTGCTGAGAAGGGCTAAGTCTATCAAAGTCAGTCATTGAATGTCGTGGCTGTTACTGTGTACAATGTCCTCCTGGTTCTGCTCACATTATTCAGCATCTATTCATATAAGTCTTTTCAAGTTTTTCTGAAGTTCTCCTGTTGAACTGAGATTTTTGAAGGAAGCCAGGGAAAGTAACAGGCGAAGGTGACAGGGCAGAACTTTTCAGGAAAGGAGGACAATCAGTGCAAAGGCAGGGAGACAAGATGGTGAGCACTGTTCTAGTAATAGCAGATAGGCCAGTGAGGCTGAGTTACTGAGGGATGTGAGATGAGCAGGAAGAATCAAGATATGGTTCTCGGGGAATTTTTTTTTTCCAAGCAAAATATGAATGAAGGTTCTCAGTTGAGAAGGTGGAGGTTAGGGGAGCCAGGGCAGGTTTGAGGAAAAATGAAAATGTTTGGAAAAGTGACTGTACTGAGTGGATTAGTGAGTCAATTAGAGAGGAAAGGTAAAAAGGCCCAGTTGAGATTACATAACATATATATAATGGACAAATTTTTTGCAATTATTCTCAAGCTTCATTGCGAAGCATGCAAATATTAGCAAAGGCAGCAGATGGTGGAAATAATCCAAGACTGAGGCATGGTGGGACAAAATCTCCTCTATAGGATTAAGGGGCAAGGGACTCAAAGAGGACAGTGCAAAGTTGAATTCACTAAGGAATCAGGATGGGGAGGGAAGGAAAGTGTAAACAGTACAAAGATAATGGGTGGAGAAAGAACTGAAGGGTTGTAGGTTGTGTGAGTTCAAAGAACAGGGTTTGGGGTCCCAAGGCAGAAGGGGTGGTGGAATGACAATAGATTGTGGTAAGATAAAGGAATTTCAGTTTCAATGCTACTTCTAAATAGAGTTCTCCCTCCTTCTCCACCCCACCCCACCCCCAATTTGTTGATGTTATTCAGCCAGCCTCCCACTTAAATTACTTTGCATTTTCTCAGTTGAATACAGTCATATTCTAATCTAAACCAATGGTTCTCAATGTGTGTGGTCTTAAGGCCCCCCAGGGGTCCCTAAAACTGTGTCAAAGGATCTATGAAGGCAAAACTCTTTTCATAAAAATACTAACACATTATTTGCCTGTTAAAATACTCCTCCTCGGGGCGGCTAGGTGGCGCAGTGAATAGAGCGCCGGCCCTGGAATCAGAAGGACCTGAGTTCGGAGCCGGCCTCCGACACCTAATCCGCACAAACAAAAACCTAGCCATGTAACCTTGGGCAAGTTACTTAACCCCAATTGCCCTAAAGGGGCGGCTAGGTGGCGCAGTGAGTAAGAGCGTCGGCCTCGGAGTTGGGATGACCCGAGATCAGATCCGGCCTCAGAAAATGAGCACCCACGCATATATCATGACTAGCCGTGTAACCTTGAGCAAGTTACTTAACCCCAATTGCTTAAAAAAAAAAAATAAAATAAAAAAAAAATTTAAAAAAAATACTCCTCCTCTTTCCAACTACGTATATGTATTATGAGGCTGGATTTTCTTCATGTGTTTCAACAAAAATAACATCACAACAGATTGAATCAGAAGCAGATATGAGACTCCAACTACTTTCTATTAAACCAGACATTAAAAAGATGTGCAAAAATATATGTAATTGTTTTTACTAACTTGTTTTGGAAAAGAGAATTTTATTTTCATAAACATGTTATTGATGTAAATATGTAGTGGGTTTGTTACTGTTTTAAAATTGATTAATAAATAACTTTTAAAAGATAAATAATCAGTTTTTAAATTTAATAGAGTAACTACTGATAGCTATAACCCACATAAACAAAAGCTCTTTGGGGTCAATAATTTTTAAGGGTGTAAGGGGAAGACCAAAAAGTTTGAAAACTGCTGCCCTAAGATATGCCAACTCAGGTTATGACTTTAATGGGAATTTTATTTAATATCCATACTTTGGCTAAAGATGTATTTTTTAAAATTTCATTTACAAGTGTAGAGGATGTGTGCTGCTCATGTAGCTTATGTGTGTACACATAGGTTTGACTGAATGTGGCTCTGTATTGCCAAGGCAATGTTCACAGCATTGATGGTGGCTATGAATATGCTGGCATAGTTCTGACTTGAAAAACATAACAGATTCTCCATATAGAAGACAGAAGCAGAACATTTATTCAGGCACCAAAAAGGCAAAGCCCAACACCAGAAAATAGAATCCATCATAGCAACAAAGAAGTTAATATACCTTATCACTGCAGGAAGCAACACCATCCCTGCTTGAGCCTTCCCACAAACAAACACTCACAATCCTAGCTGTCTCCTTGCCTGTGTCCTCTCCTCCCTCCATTCTAACTGCTTTGACTCCCAGCTTCCTCTCAGCTCTGCTCCACCCTTTCTGCTTCACCCATTCAGCAAACTCCTCCCACCACAGGCTCCATGTGATTACATTTGGCCTATTAAAGGGGCAAGGAAGATCTCCAAATTTTCTTAGGCCTGTAAAGGGGCAGGGAAGATCTCTAAAACAGGCTCAAAGGGAGGTGTGAATGGAAATCTCTGGAATCTTGACCTCTTCTCTCCAAGGAAGAATTTGATACCTGAAGAATAGGTGACTGAGAAAGTGTCCCAAACTATATGCTAAGGCTTAACTCTATTATCACTAAATGCTAGTTACACAAAGACCATCACAGACATTGACCAATAAATAAACCCCTTTATCCAAGTTGATAGCAAACAGAAATCAGAGAAATTAATACAGATTATAATATTCCAAACAATACACAGAATGAATGACCTTTCTTTCTGGGAACAAGATATCTCAGATCAGCGGAGAGGGAGTCTTCAATCCCAGCCAAGGGGAAATTCCCTAAAGTCTCTGTGACAAATAGGGAATCAGGAACATCAGATCCTCTTCGTGTCAATTTCTTTGAAATCTTTCTCTCCCATTGGGGGACTTTCCCTGAAAAGAGCCTGAAATAGGGTATGTCCTCTCTTAAAGCCAGACACCAGAAGAAAATCTCTTCTAAGCTCTCAACAACTCTGTCCCTCATGCAAGCACAGAACTGTTGAGTAAACATTTTCTCCACCAACAAAGAGAGTCTTTCTTGTGCAAGAGCCCAGCATTGATCTTGGATTACACAATTTGCATTTTATGTACCTTCTGAGCAGTTGAGAATCTCAAAGGAGAACCAATGTGGTACTGTCTTCACACTTAAATAGTTGGCATGGTTTGTTTTAAATTCTCCTCGAAAAGAGTATTCAGAACTTGCTAGGTTTCTCTCTCTTTCTCTTCTCCCCTCCCCTCAATGTTTAGATAGTCTTGCCCTACCCATCCTTTTCTGTTAGCTCCCCTCACCCCAATTAAAAAAATAGATAAATGTTTTAACAAATATATATAACCAGGGCTTGTTTTATGCATGCCCAGATCACCTAATTTGGAGGCAAGCTCTTCTGGGAGAAGATATCTTACAGCCTTCTACCATGGAAGTGGGAGTAGCCTTCTCTAGTTGGCCACGTAGCCAGAGCAGGTTGCATCTTTAAATCTGCGAGACTGGAACAATCTTGCTCTCTTTCCTGTGCATTTTTTCTAGTAATATCAAAAGAAAGTGAAGGTTCACCAACAAAACAGATGCCATGAACTGAGCAGGTGAGAGGGAAAGAGCTACCTTTCCTACTCCTCTCATTTTAGAGCTATAGTCCCTGAGAAAACACCTAGGTTTTCTATTGGTTCTATTCATTTGTCCTTCTCAGTTTCAGTTGTAGGTGATGATCTCTATTGGACCCCAAACCAATGAGTGATGGTGACCTCAGAGCCAGGATTCTAGGGTGGATATTGCAGCTTGCCAATGTGACACAGAAGCACTGGGAAGCCAGGGTGCCTGGGACTCAAGCTCAAAGGGGTTTTGGACGTGGACCTTGGTGTTATACTATATAGGAACTGAGCTAAGCTATGAACCTAATTTCCTTCTCCCTTCCTGAGTTTAAGATGGTAAAGGGGATATGTTTGCATATTTGTGCAACCACTCAGGACAAGGGATGGAATAACCACAAAGCCCTCTGGGATTTGTTGGTCTTTGTATTTTGGAAAGAGAGAAAACTAACATGAAATCAGCCCTCAAACGAGGTGAGAGGGGGTAGAGTTTTGACAGTTGGCAATGGGGCAAATTGTAAGGGACATAAGGAAAGAGGAGGAGAGAAGGGCAAATGATGATAGCAGTGCAACAGGGGAAGTCAGAGACCAAGACACCTGAAGCTCCTTCTTTTCCTCCTTCTTCTACTCCTTTGAGATGCTCAGTCACTCAGGATGTCCATAAAATGCATTAAGATATTGTTTGTTCATGTCTAAGTTGAATGCTCGTTAAAGTGAGATGTGAGCTCTGGCCAAGCCCTCATCAGAGCTCCTCATCCACCTTTGGTGTCTGCCTTCACCCGCCTCTCACCTGTGACTCCAAGAAGCTGCAGCATTTGCAGTGCCCACATCCTGGTAAACAGAATATGGGCCAAACCAGGTCGAGGTAATCAACAGGCCTCAAATATGGTGAGTTAGGGGGATGTCTACCCCAAGCATGCAAAGACTTTTCCAAGTATAAATGGGCAGATGAGAACAATTTGTTCCAATGGCCATGGAGGCAGCTAAAGTAGGCATTGTGGAGCACTTAGGCATCAGAGACAGCAAGATCATCCACTGCATCCCAGGCTGTCACCCATCATTCTGACATTTGTCCCACCACTAGACTTCAATGACTGTGGAGGAGAGAGTGAGGCTGTCGACTTTGTGCAACGCTGCCTCACTTAAGTCTAATTCATGTGCAAGTCAAGGTATACTCTGTGATGTCATTGGTCCTCTGAAAAAGAAGGACCAACAAGAACAAGTTTTGTTTTTGTTTTTTGGAAGGGCAATTGGGGTTAAGTGACTTGCCCAAGGTCACACAACTAGTAAGTGTTCAGTGTCTGAAGCAGGATTTGAACTCAGGTCCTCCTGACTCCAGGGCCAGTGCTCTATTCACTGCACCACCTAGCTGCCCCAAGAACAAGTTTTAAAGCTTGTTATTATGGCTGTTCAGCTGCTATTTGGCTAAGTCTCTTGGTGAATTGTGTATTGTTCTTTGGTGGTTGGCTAAACCTTAGGACAACTTCCCTCCAACTCTAGTCCCGAACCCCATGCTAGTCATACAAAGGTCACCTCTCAGGGCTCTGTTAAAAAAAAAAGCAACTGCAAGTGTCCTGGTCACCAGCTTCCACAGTCACGGTGTTGTCACCATCTGGCCTTCCCTCCTCCTCTCTCTTTAAGTCCCCCACTGTCATCTTTTCTTTCTCCCCGTTCCTTTTTCTCTACAAAGCAGAAGACAGTGCTGAAGGAAGAAAGGGACTCCTGCTAGTAAACTAAAATTGGCATGATCAGCTTCTCTTCCACTGCCCCTCCTTTGTTCCCCTTACCTAGACCTTGATCATTGGTTTTTACCCTTTTTCTTTGCCCGCTTTTAATCTCTGTCTTTGAAATCCACTCTTTGAAGTTGAAATTGGTTTCTCTTGTCACTATTACTTCCTCAACATCACTCCCCCTCTTACAGTCCCTCCTCTCCTTTCCTTATCTCTGCCTGTACCTCTTTTGATTTTAATGTATTTCTATACCAGACTGTTTTTGGTTTCAAACATCCTTTGCCCAGTTTGGAGAAGAATAAGGTTCAGGTGATGCCTTCCTCTCCTTCCCATGTTCATATATTCTTTGTTTTCTTCACTGGATTATGAAAAATAGTAAATTCCCTCATTTGTCTTTCTTTCTTCTCTAATATCCTATGCTGGGTGGAGGAACTTACTGAAGTTTCTCCCTAGGTGTTTTGGTTATTGTTCAATCTGATGTTCTTTTGAGATCATTGTTAGAGTAAAAGTGGTACATTTGGGAATCCTGTTAACTTGTGACCACCTTAACTGAAAGTCCAATCCAATCTATTCTTCAAATCCCAACTCAAAGTCCCTTCTTCGAAGTCTACCCCAATCAACCAAGTTAAAAATCATCTCTTATTCCTCTAAACCAGTAGTTCTTAACCTTGGGTTCATGAGATTGTTTTTTTTTTAAGAAATGGTTTATTAACTGTATTTTAATAAAATTGCTTTCCTCTGTATTTTATGTTTTAAGAACATTATTTAGATAGGGTTCAGAGACTTTAGTAGTTTGCCAAAAGGGTATGTGACATAAAACTCTAAACTCTTATACAAAACATTGTTGAGACCACTCATTTAAACTCATTTGCTGCTTGGCATTTTAATTGTTCCACAAAATCCTACTCTGATGGCTCATCATGGAATAAAGGGGACTTTGGAGTCTTGTGGAGTGAAATAGAGGTTCTAGTAGTTTCTACAAAGTTGGAAAGGCTTTGAGTAACAGACTGAAACTACCTTCCAAGGACCACCTCCTTACCTATGGGCTGGCCGCATGGTGATAATGGCCAGTTGCCAATCATGAAACAAAGGGGAAAAATACAAAATGAACCTCAGGTCTATGTGGCTCCCTTCTGAATCTGTAATGATGATGGCACAATAGTGGGGAAGGAGGCAGGAGGAGCTAAGACTAATATGGTTTTTAGATCTGGCAGGTTTAAATTTTAATTTGACTATTGATAGTCTATATGTGAGATCTTTGTTCAATGACTAGCAAGTGGGCATGTTACTGAAAAGGAATTGTATCAATCTTAATATTCACACTAAAAATGAAACCAGAAGAAATAAATTGTACCTTCATGAGCAAAATAGTTTATAGGTTCTCATTGAGGAAAACGAAGGAATCGGTGGAATTGCTTTTGTCATATGTGACAAGAAACATTATGTCATGGGACATTTGGTCACCTCATATTGCAATGCTCATATTTTCAGAAAAAACACAATTAAAACAATATGTTATGAACCATCTGTTGCAAAGGATGAAGATAAAGAAATTTTCTATGAAGAATTATACATTTTGATACTCAGTGACTTCAGGACAAAAGTGCAGATACTGATAAATAATAATGGAAAACATGGAGCAGGAAAGAATTAGAGAGGTAGGCTAGATAGATGCCTCACACTTTATAACATGGATGCTTTCTTCAAGAAAAGAGCTGGCAGACAGTGGACATTGATTATGAATGACACCATAAGAGGTGAAACTGCTTCTAGTTTAATAGAAAGAAGACAACACATTGCTGATGTGGAATTCCTTCCTGAACATGTGTATATACACATGCATATACGTACACATACATATACACAATACACATATGCATGTACATACACATACATACATATGTATAAAATAGATACAGACCACCAAACAGTTAGAGCAAAGTTCAAAATTATTCCAAAGCTAGAATGATAATATATAAGAACTGATGAACTCTGAATGAAAATTTAAGTATGGGGGCAGCTAGGTGGTGAAGTGAATAGAGCACTGGCCCTGGAGTAAGGAAGACCTAAGTTCAAATCCAGCATCGGACACTTGACACACTTACTCGCTATGTGACCTTGAGCAAGTCACTCAGCCCCAATTACCTTGCCTTCCCTGCTCCAAAAAAAAAAAAAGAGAGAATTAAAGTATAATTTTTCTCACTTATTTTTCTTGCTTTAAAATTTTTAAAGCTAATATGGGAATATATTTTGCAAGCTTTCACATGTATAATGGATATATGACTTGCCTTCTCAGTGGGTAGGGGAGGGATTGGGAGGGAATTTGAAACTCAAAATTCAGAAAGAAAAGAATGCTAAAAATAAATAATAAAAATATTTTCAAAAATAAAATAAAACTAGTTTATGGGTGGTTTGCGATGGCTGTAAGCCATGGAACATTACACTCTCCAAAGAATTTAAAGACTGTCACCCAGACAGAAGTTGAGAGTTTCATGGTGGGTGTGACTAAGCTATGGCAAAAAACAGAGAATTTTAAAGGAGAACTAGAAAAAAACAATGTTCAGTGAAATGTATAAGTAAAACAGAAGGGCTTATCATGTAATGAGAGCAATAACAAGCAGGCAACCCAAATGTTCATTGGCATTCTAATAATATCAGATGAGAGGCTAGTGTTTCCCAAGAATGTTGAGTGAACCTCCTATGACAAAAATATGAGAAGACATAAATATGAGTTGTACTGGATGTGCTCGCATTATGAGCTGTGATCTGCACTGTGGGAGGGCCACTACATCAATGAATACATAGGTATATTTGAGTACTTTAGTTGCTATTATCCAGTTTATGATATATAGCCTGATGGGCTATCCATCAGTATATAGGTAACCAATACCTCAGTGGACCCAAACTTTGGCCTTGCCTCTCTGCCAATGCCAGTCTTAGGGTCCCTCAATAAGTCACCTTCTCTTTAATTTTTATTTCCACCCAGTTTATACTGAGGAATTTCTGAATATAGTAGCACATGTCTAAAACACTGGAGTAATAGGATTCCATACAAGCACTCAAGGTATCAAAGACACAGGTATAAGAGCCTTTTAAGACCCCACAGAAAATGTAAAAACACACAAAGGACTCAATGGTATGGCTTATTTTCTTCTCCATTGATCCTCCTTATAAGTTATATCCTCCTTCACAAAGGAAATGAATTTTGGATTCCTAGAAAGGCAACCACCTAACATTTTAGTGAATCATACTTTTCATCCAAGAAACCTATTTAAGCATCCAGCCTTAGATTATTCCCCAGAAATCCTGAATTTTCCTTGCAAGAAAAACGCCTTTGGGGTTGCTAGAAAGTCAATTCCCTTATATTCTAGTGAATAGGACTTTGGGTGGCCTAGGGATCATGACTTATTGAGAGAAATTCCTAGGACTACATTTCTAAGAAGATGGCATGTCTGGTAGCAGAGTGGTGGTTTTACCAGGCAAGTGTTTTGGTGGAACGTCTTCTGAAAGACAGAAAGTGTAAGAAAGGGGGCCGGTATAATCATGGGAATGGCATAGACAAAGAACAAAGATGAGGTTGGTGTGGGAAGATGGAAGAGAAGCAGGTAGGATGGAATGGGCATGCTGTCCCTGAACCCAGGGGCCTTACAGGAAGCCTGGCAACCAGAGAATTGAGGAGAGAGACTTCAGTGGATCTCAGCTTGCCCCAGAAGCTTCTGCAAAATTCTATGAGGGAGTACAGTGAGGTGGTGCTGTGGATAGAGCACTAACCCTGGAATCAGTAGAACCTGAGTTCAAATCTAGTCTCAGATACTTGACACTTACTACTTCTGTGACTATAGGCAATCCTGATTACCTTGCAAAAAAACCCCAAACAAACCTGAATTAAAAATAAATCTGGTAGACCATAAGCATTAGAGTCTGTTTTTCTTGCAAGTCTATAAGGAGTTGTACCCATTTGTATATAGGGGTAGGAATGATTGTTATATATATATATATGTATATATATATGTGTGTATATATATATATACACATACATACACACATATACATATATATGATTGTTCTATGTCTTATGTTTTTGCTATTAAATTGCTAACTGGCATGGGGTGCAAAAAGAGTATTATGGGGACTAAGGACATGGCTGTAAAGTCAAGCATGGGCAGCTTTCCAGAGGACTGTTGCTGTGGACAGCTTCAAGGTTCTGATTGCACAGTATAGTGAACTCTCTATTTATTCAGCAGTAAATTAGAGCAAATCATTCACAGAAATCAAGGTACAGCATTCACAATGACATAATAACTTATCACTAAAGTGGACACATAGTTTTCACCAAAGTGGTCACCTAATTTTAAACAAAGTACATTCATTCAGTCATTTAGTAAGTCCTTAATTCAATCATCCTTAAGGAGGCTTGCCTTCTTAAGGGACACAAAGTACAAAGGTCAAAGTTCTCCACCCCTAGGTCACAGTAAATCATAATCTCAGTCAGTACACAGTATCCAAGTAAGGTCTTCGTTCATCTTGACTTGAGGTTGGCTTTCAGCTTCCATGGTACCATATTGAAGCTCACGGTGTCTAGTCTACCTCAAATCCTTATTCAGATACCAGGAAACCAAGTCCCAGAACCAGAAAGTCAAAGTGATTATAGTAACCACGAAGTTGGTACACATGGTTAATGCAGTGAACACCCACATTCCTAAGCCTTTACAACAGAAGAGGTTCCCTCAAGCAGGGATCCTCCTCTCTCACTCACAGTAGCTCCTCAGCCTGGTTCTTGGAAGCTCTCAGCAGAAGTTCCCAGAAGAAAAGTCTCAGCAGAAGCTCCATTCTCAAAATCAAAATCACTTTCTGGCCTCTCCTCCTCAGCCTCCATGCAGCTTGCTCCAAGAAGTTCTGTCTCAGTTCTCAGTCCTCAGTTCTTGTATCTCTTCTCAGTTCTTCTCAATTCTCAGTTCAGTCCAGCAGTATCAGCCCAGCCTCCAGATGCTCACTGGAGAAATTCTGGCTCTCTAGCTTGGTCTTTTCCTTATATAAGGTATAAGCTCCTCCCTGTTTCCCCCCTTCCTGTTACATCAGGAAGTTCCTCCAACTGTGGGATTCACAAGTTCTGGATCTAATACTTGATACAATCATACTTGAAACAAGGTGCTAAATGCTTGCTAATACAAGGGGATCTTCAAATTACATCACTATTACAATGGTTAGTATGACTCACAGGCCAAAACAATTGATGTTAACTTGTGAAAAGTAGTAAAGGACATAAGCCAGAATTCTGTTTTCAGGGGCTGTGTTATACATGTGAAAACCCTTTAAAACTTTGGTAAGGAAATCACACTGAATTCAGTCAGAAGACCTGAACTGGAATCTTCACTCTGCTAGTCAATACATATATGTGTATGTATTTTGTGTGTATGTGCGTGCATATGTGCTACTGTTGTTTAGTTGTTTCAGCAGTGTTTGAATCTTAATGAACCCATTTGGGGTTTCCTTGACAAAGATACAGGCAGCTAGGTGACCCAGTATATAGAGTGCTGAGTCGAACAGGAAGATTCACATTCCTGAATTCAAATCTGGCCTCAGATACTTACCCTGGGCAAGCCACTTAACCCTGTTTGCCTCAGTATCCTCATCTGTCAAATGAGCTGGAAAAGGAAATGGCAAACCACTCCAGTATCTCTGCCAAGAAAGCCCCAAATGGGGTCACAAAGCATCTGACATGACTGAAATGACTGAACAATAGCACCAAATGACAAAGAAAATGCAATAATTGCCATTTCCTTCTCCAGTTCATTTTACGGATGAGGAAATTGAGGCAAACAGAGTTAAGTGACTTGCTCAGGGTCACACAGCTGGTAAGTGTCTAAGGCCAGATTTGAACTCAGGAAGTTGAGTCTTCCTCACTCTGATTCATACACACACACACACACACACACACACACACACACACACACATATACATATATACCATACCTTATATGATATACACAATATATATGTTGTGTATATATGCAACTATGTATTATGCATGTATACACAGATGGCATGTGTGTAAATATAAATATACACATGAACACATGTGTGATTTGCCAAAGGAGTGTGTGTGTGTGTGTGTGTGTGTGTGTGTGTATTTCTCTGGGCCTTGATTTTCTCATCTTCATGGGAAGAAGTGTTTCCAGGAAGGTAGAACTATATCTCTAAGGATCATTCCAACTCTAAACCCTGCTTTTCTGTGAAATCGATGAAATATAAGCTTACTTATTTAAATACTAAAGTATTTAAACCCTTAAAGAAACCCTGAGTGAAATAATGATTAGCAGTAGCAAGGTGATGCCACCTAGATTGATTATAAGCTGCCTGAGGACAGGAACTACCTAGACCTATGGTAGGAGCTCAACAAACATTTATTCGATTGAGTGTTTTGCATGCTGCCCTTTCCTTATTTTTCAAATTGTTCCCTTTGTGTTCCCTGGCATTATTCTCTTTTTGGCATTCTACAAGGTCACATTTTAAGTGTTTGCTCCTATTTTGTCTCCTTCCTGATTAAAGTGTATTTTCTTTCAAACCTTGAAATGTCAAACAAAACAATAACAAAAACCAGCTCCTTCGCAGTTCTAAGAGAGAACTGACTGTTAGAGAAGAAAGGGCCTCACGCTGTCTTGGATCTCATCAAGCCACATGATCTGAAGCAATGTGTACGTTTTGTGAACTTGGTGGGAAGAGCTTCCGGCTAACCCAACACACTTTGTTTTGCTTTTTGATCTATGAGAGTTCCATAGATTGAAATCATTTCCCTAATCAGTTAAAAAAAATTGAGCATCCCTCCACCCCGTGTATATTTACTTTATTTTTTAGCAGTACAAAACCCTTTTTTTCTATTCCCAATAAAATGCTATTATTAATAATAGAGAAAATCAACATTGAATAGTGGATAAAGAGTTCATTTCAAAGCTAGGAAGACCTAGGCATACTGTGTGACCCTGGGCATGCGACTTAACTTCTCATTCATTGACACTGTCATTCTAGAACACTCTCTAACACTGTAAGGCACAGAGAAGGCACTGACTTGCATTTATAGAGGAAACGTCCTCACCTGGGAGCTCCCTATAACAATGAATCATAGGTCCAGGTCCTACTCCTATCATCATACACATATTGGTTTACATGTTCTATCCTCCCAGTAATATGTAGGCTCCTTGAAGGCAGGGATTTAGTTACAGATCTAATGCTGACCCTAAGGGAGCTTAGAATCAAACCCCTTCTCATTAGAGCAGAGCAACAACACAGTCCCTGGAGCCCCCTGGGTTTTGGAGTTCATACCATTTCCCCACTGTGCTCTGTTTAACAATGTTTCACAGATCATATGTGCTGGACAGTTTGGTGACAGCTCAGGAGGTCTAGGGAAGTCAAGGCTTCATGGAAGAAGTGAGCCATGAGTGTGGGGAGTTATTAGAAAGGAAGGCGCACATTAAGGCTGTTTGGTACCATGGTGAGGGCCAGGGATGCTCGCTTCCAAACAAGAAACTCCATCTGCCAACTTTGGGTGTCTCACTGATTGTCCCTCATGGCTCTCCCTCCTCATCTACAACTCCTGGCTTCTTCAGATCTCAGTTAAAACCTTTATTTAATGGTAATGAAATGCAGGGAGTAGCTACAGGCCCAAGGGGTTTTTTAAGCAGATGATAATATAATAATATAAAACCATCTTTTGATCCTAGTGCCTTCCCTCTGGATTATTTTCAATGTAACTTGTTTGCATGTAGTTGTTAGTATGTTGCCTCCCTCATTACATTGTGAGTTCCTTGAGAGCTGGGTCTGTCTACTATCTTTTTACTTTTAAAATCTTATTACACTTAATGCATTGTGTCTTAATATTACTGTCTGGCACTTAGTAGGCACTTCATAAATGTTTATTGATTGTCAGATTACAAAAGGCTTTGAACAAGAGACTGAATAAGGCATTTAAATGTGGTCTTTTGCTTCTGGAGAAAGAGAACAGATCTAGGGTTGAAAAGGACCTCAGAGGCCAGCTAGTCTAACCCTCCTCACTTTACAGATGAGGAAACCATTAGTTCTAGGGATGTTGAGTGACTAGCCAAAGGTCACCCAGTGATAAGCATTAAAGGCTTTGAACCTGGGTCCTTTGATACCAGAGTCCACACTTCCTTTGTGCTATACAGGAAACCAGCAGAGGGTATGGATCAAGGGAGTGACCTCAAAGGCCAGATTTCCTTTTTAGACCCATACAAAGCTAGATCAGGTTGGTATTCAGCCTAGAGACTTTTGAAAGTGAGAATCCATTTCCCACTTTCCCTATCCCCATCTACTGCATCAGGAAAACAGATGTGGATTTTTCTTAATGATTCATCTAAGGCCACAGGGAAAGTTAGTGGCTGGAAGGAGGCCCCCTTGGCTCTGAATTCTGTTCTCAGACCCACCAGTTAAGGCATCCTGGATGGAGAAAACCCTCTGACTTCATGTCTGAAAGGATTCTTGCTTCAACTATTATTACCAGCACTTAGCAGACCCTGTCATACCTTTTTGGGAGAGTTTTTGGCCAATGGCAAAGAAATCTATTATGAAAGAAATTATCCTCAGTGGTTTTTTAAACTATTTTTTTAATTCATAAGCATCTGGCTTCTCTCCTACCTTACCCACCAGCTGAAACAAAGAAAAGAAAAAAGAAAAAAAAAACCTGCAACAAACAGACAGTAAGGCAAAACACACTTAAAAAGTTTCCCGCAGCAAATCCATACCAACCCATAGCCAACTATGTTTCAGAGCATGAGTCAAGGGGAAGTGGGCAGTTTGTTGAGTTTGTTCTTTGGAGGGGTTAGGCAGTTAAAAAGAAATCTCCACCCAAATAACAGGTATGTGATGGGGAAAATGACATCTCCCTGAACACATCTTCACAGAGGGAGGAGGGGGGCTGAATGAACCTTCAGGAATGTGGAAACCTCCAAAGGTTTGAACAGAACTGCAAACAGACAAGCCTTTGAAACTGGATCTCGTCCAATGAAGCTCTTATAAGATTGGAGCTGCTGCCTTGTTTATGAATTCTGACCTAAAGTCAGCTTAAAGCTGAGGGCGATCGGAGTCCAGAAGACACACTGCTCCCTTGGGAAATGCTAATTGGGTCATGGATTCCTGGTGCTCATGAGCCCCCTGGGAGCTGAGTGGGTGGGTTGCTACATGACAGTGTATCTAGGTGAACCCCTTGGGGCTGTAGCTACTCCCTGTATTTCATTACCATTCTCTACCAGAAGAGTGTTTATTCAGGCTCTTGGGTGGGAGGAGGGGAAAGGGAGGAGACTTGAGTGCCTGCCTGCTCCCCAGTTTGGAAGCCCTGGAATGGCTTCCAGGGCCAGCACTATCTGCTTTTAGTATCCCCAGGGGACCAAATAACCATCTTTTTGAGGAGGATTTAATTTTCAGAAATGGTTTCATTTTTCAGAGCTGTGTGGTGAATAAAGTTCACAGTCTTGCTAGGTGACCTGGTTTGGGTCCAAAAACTGGCAGGCAGAGAGAGAATGCTTTACTTTGAAGCAAGAGTGATTTTCTTATATTTCTCATATGATATTCTTCCTAGCCCAGAAATCAATTCCTGAGCAGCTCTGAATACTGTGAACTACATTACCAGAATTAGTGTTTGGCCTCTTGAGGGGACTACCTTGAAAGCAGCAGTACTCAGGAGTGGCGATGTGTTTGTTTCTTTTTAAGCAGTTTTGTTACTTTATAAGGAAGTTAGAACAGAGTTAATGGACTGGGAAAACAGGGAAGCATATCGAGACTGGCGATGGAGAATTGGACCAGGAGGATCGAACCAGGGAAAGAAACAGAAGTGGATTGCGATCAGAGGAAAGATTTCAAAATGACTAAGGTGGCATGGTTTTTGTTGATGGTGAACTCAAGGGGAGCTGAGGTAGAGTGGAGTTGGAGGATGGCAGAAGAGAGGTGAGGCAAGAGTGTTCAGGAGATACTGGTGAATATCCAAGGCTCCTGGATAAGCACATAGGTGGAGAAGAAGACTGTGAAGGGGTCGCTGAACTCCTTAAGGAAGGAAGAAGAATGACCAGGAGGCTAATAGATGAACATACAGCCTGTGGCAAGGATCTGGGTAGAGCTGTACAGTTAGAGTGAGCCTCAAAGGAGGAAAGATTGCTGAATGGGTGGCAGCAGAACGTCTGGGTGGGGGTTCCACAAATAGGATCTAGAAGCAAGGAAATCATCAGATTGTCACCTCCTCCTCCTTTCCTAGTGAATCGAGGGGTATGAGGCAGGTAGGAAGAGGTAATGGTGGAAAACATGACCAGAGACGAAATGTCTTCCAGAAAAAGGAAAAAGCCCTCAGGTTCCCTTATCCTGAAGCAGCAGAAGATGGAAAGAGTTGGCAGTAATCGATGTATGATGAAGGGGAATTTGTTCACAATAGAGCAGTGGCTCCAGAGGGTGAAGAAAGAGAGGACGGAATACCACAGGGCAAGAGGAGGGGGTGGGCTTAGCTGGAGGAAGATAAGAGTTCACAGAGACATAGCAGGAGAAAGGGGTTTGGGTCTTGGCAGATGGTAACTTTGAATCACAGGGCTATGGGGGAACCAGAGGTGGGAGTTTGCTAGATATTCTGTGAATATATTATAGATTTGTGACTTTGTAAGTGGAACACTAACTCATAAGCACCCTATCTATAACTTAGTATAGTGGTTCTCAAAGTGTGGTCAGGGCCTCCTCTATTGCTATTCACAGAATTGTCCACCATCTGCCACCTAAGTGGGGGCAATATTAATTAGGAAAGAAGAACCTTGACCTCAGCCATAGCTGTAGTCATTATGGATGAGAAAAATGATACAGTGAAGGGGACACATACATCCCAGGCCTAAAGGCTTCCTTGGCTACTTGGCCTATGTGGTTCCTGTTCCAATCAACTGAGATCCCAAATCTGCTTGAATTCCCCCTGTTCTAGAGCTCAAAAAAGAGACACCATGATGTAATGGCAAATGAGACATGGAGCCTAACTCTTATGATTACAAACTATGTGACCATAGCTAAGTCACTTAACCATTCTGAACCTAAAACAACTCTCAAAGATTTATTTACTAAGTCAGTAGTTTTCAAACTTTTTGGTCTCAGGACTCCTTTACCCTGTTAAAAGTTGTTGAGGAGTGGGGGAGGGAAGTTGGAAGCACCCCCTTATGAAAAGGGACAGGATCAAAATAGGGAATAGACCGAGTGGGAGGTGGGATAGGAGGGAGGGAAATATAGTCAATCTTTTACAATATATCTACTATGGTAATGTTTTGCATAGCTACACATGCACAACATATACCGAACTGCTTATCTTCCCAGTAAGGGTGGATGACAAGAGAGGAAGGGATTGAATCTGGAATTTAAAGTTTTAAAATCAAATGTGTAAAAATGTATAAATACTATTATTAATACTATTTTGCATATAATTGGGAAATAAGTTGTACAGGCATTAGGGTACAGAGATTTACCTTGCTCTACTGGGAGAGTAGAGGGGGATATGGGAGAAGATATGGGAGAGAGCAGATTCGATGAGGGGATATCCTGTGGGACTGCTATTCTGGGGTGGGGGATAGGGAAAAATGGGGAAAAAAAGTTGTAACTCAATATCTGGAAGAAATGAATGATGTAAACCACAATTTAATAAAGCATTTGGGAATAAAACAAACAAACAAAAAAAATTGTTGAGGACCCAAAAGAGTCTATGTTTATGCGGGTGTATTTGTGATACTTAATATATTAAAAATTAAAATGTCTTAATTTTATTATGGAAATAGTTTTGACCTTAAAGACTCCCTGAAAATGTCACTCTCAATATTCAAGTTCAGAAGTGACATCCCCTCTTGACATAGTAGGTTTACCCTCCCTGAGGAAGAACTGCCAGTTGACACCTCTCCAGAGGTTGGTAATTGAGTTTGTGGGTAATCTTCACCCACAGATTTTCTTCTGTTTCTTCCGCATTTCAGAAAACTTCAGAGTTTGGAAATTGTCATGGAGAGATCAAAAATTATTCACTGAAATTCTATTCAGTCCTTCAGGACTCTTCTGTATAGTACCCCCTTAGGTACTAATGTTCAACTGGCCTTTAAGGCAAGTCACTAAAGGTTTCGATGGGCCTTCTTCTAGGTACATGTGATGGAGGTTCTCTCCCTTCTTTCCCCAGCACTTTGGAACATGCAAGGATATCCTCTGACTGCTTCCTGAAGGGTTAGTACTGTGTGGTAACAAAAAATATTTTAATTGACTGCTGAACCAGAATTCTGATATGTTGTGGGGTTGATCCCTGCCCCCAAAGCCTCTCCTTCCTGCCCATTTTAAAATGCAAGGATGACTCTCTGAGTTTAGCTGGAGGGTTGGCTGAGAGGAGTACTTTCCAAAATCTGGCCACAAACCATGAGTTCGTGGCTTCCCAGACAAACTTGTACCTGGGATGGTGCTACCTTCTGTATGTTCAGTGGTAAATGGCTTTCAGCATGAAAACCAAGCTTGTTCTAGTGGACAAGAAGATGAGGCAAATTTAGCAAAAAGACAGCTAAAACTGATCTATGAGAAAACACTGAACTTAAAGAGTCAGACATCTCTTGGTTCAAATCTCAGCTCTGCCATTCACTAGCTGTGTGACCTTGAGCCAGTTTCTTTCTTTCTCTGGGCTTCAGGCTCACCATCTGGTAAATGAAGGGGTTTGGTACAGGGCTTGGGAGATTTCCAAAGACAGCCCTGAGTACCAAGAAGAGTAGTAGGGGAAGTAGTGGCTATCAATCAGTTGTCGTGATAACAGCAACAGACAAGCTAGGCTGAAAGGGGAAGAGTTACCGTGTTCTGTATAGTGTGTATGTGGTATATGGAATATTTCCTTTACATCCCCAGTCCTGACAGGACAGGAACCTAGACTAGAGATGGTGAATTTGTTCCTTAGGAATCAAATCTGGGGTTGGAATGAAGCACTGAGGAACCTAATTGACCTATCAACTCGACAAGAAACCCTAGAGCAATGAATTCAGGGCAAACCACCAGAGTGGGTGAGGGCAGGCACGGGCACAAGCATCTGGCCCCCACAGCCTCAGCCAAACAGTGTCTGGCTAGCCACTGTGCTGCAGGTGCAATATATCAATTGGTGGGAAAAGGCTGATGACTTTACAGCCCACAATCAGCACCATTGTAATGAAGTTAACATTATCCCAGGACTGTGTTTTTAATGACTGATTCTTCCTAAAGCTTATTTTAAGAGCAACTGACCATACGGTGATGTGGATGAGAAGTGTCAGAGGAGAAAGCTTCTTTCCTTCCCCTAGGGTGCTATAGACTCTCCTTTCCAGTTCTCTCTACCTGGCTACCCTCTATTTCTCTTCTTTCCTACTAGATGTGTGAATCCCACTCTCCCTTCTCCCAAAGAACACTAATACTTTTCCTTCTGCTTTTCATCTTGCCTTAGTTTGGAGGGGGGTGTCTTTCTGACTTCCTTTTTAAGAAAACACAACAGCAGGTTATACCTCTCATGGGAGTCTTTTTGTTCCTGAAAGGAGCTACTGAAAAACCTCATGGAGCTGGATCCCAGCCATCACCTTGCTAAATAAACCATGCCTAACCAAGGGATGTGGTAACCAGATTTTCTCAACCAAAATCAGTTTACCTGACAAATTATATTCCTTTTTTATGTTACATTTCATTGAAAGTATAGCACACCAAGAGCCGTTCTTCAGGTTAAGTGGTCAAAGGATGTGAACAGTTTTAAGAAGAATTAAAACAAAATAATAACTAGATGAAAGATTGTCTTGAATCACTAATAATTAAAGAAATGTAAATTAAAGAAGCCAAAGTTTCATGGCATACCCATTAAATTGGCAAAAACAAAAGCATTCAGCATTGGTGAGGGGCTATGGGAAAACAGGCATATTTACATTGTTGGTGGACCTGATTTGGTCTACCATTCTGGAAATCAATTTAAATTATGCAAAGTAAAGTCATTAAACTGTTTAAATCTGTTGGGCAAGTGATTACATCTGTTATAGGAATAGGAATCTGAAGATCTTCCCTGCCCCTTGGCCCTTTGATAGGCTTAAGTGACTCTGAGAACCTTCCCTGATTTGAAAATATACTCTGCCCCCTAATAAGCTGAATGTGGTCACATGGAGCCTGTGGCAGGAGGCTTGTTTTTCAGGAATACTCATACCTTGTTACTTTGTTATTGGGCAGTGGGTCAAAAGGGTTGTGACATTCTCTGAGCCAGGAGAAGGCTGTATATACCCTGATGTGAGGTTTTGCTTTGGGGTTTACTTTGAGTTGTGTGATTTGACCAGATGAGACTCTGGGCAGCTGTTGAACCCGGGCTTTGAAAACCCAGATGTTGGTGCTTACCTCTCTAGTAACTGACCATTACCAGGATGTAATGGTCAGACAGCTGGAAGCCTGTCTGCTGATCTGTTTCTCTGTCTGTTTGTAACTTCTGTTTGTATTCTCTGAATTTCAGGGTGTTGACTTTTCCCCCCTGAAATGATATATATTTGATTAAAGCAAGATTGTTAACCCATTTTGAGTTGCTTTCCTTTAGAAAAGCAGATCTAAGAACCTAAGCAGCCATCGTGGGGATGCTGGGGTGCTTGCAACTATATCATCTTAGGAATTATATTGCAATAAAGTCCTTTATGTAACAGAATATTCACTGCAGTGCTCTTTGTGGTTGCATTGGCTTGGGAACTGACTGAATGAATTATAGCATATGAACATGATGGAATATTATTGTGTTGTAAGAAATGATGAATATGCAAAACTCAGAGAAATGTAGGAGAGCTTGTGCAAAGCCCTACAGAGTAAAGCAAGTAGAACCAGGAGAGTAATATATATAGTGTTAGTTATTACTTATATTTAGTGTTGTTATAGTTTATGAGTATGAACTATAAAACATAGTGTTCATGTAGGTAAATACCATAAAAAGTAACATGGAAACTTGGTCCTGGAGAACTAATAAAGAAAAATACCTTTTTCCTCTCAGAAGTGAGATAGGGATTGTGGATGTGAACTAAGCGTGGGTTGTCAGTTGTTATGTTAGATGTCTTTGCTTAAATCTAATTTTTGTTATTGTTATTGCAAAGAAGAATTCAGTGAGGGAGGGGTTTTAGGGACAATGACTGTGATAAAAACAAAAGGCAAAAATATAACCATTTTTTTTAAAAAAGAGGTAGTCCCCCATATATACAACCTATATCAAATTGCTTACCTTCTCAATGAGAGGGACAGGGGAGGGAGAGAGTTTGGAACTCAAAATTTTAAAAATGAGTGTTAAAAATTGTTTCGCTATATAGTTGGGAAAAAACAAAATACTAAGTGAAAATGTAACTTGCAAAAAAACCCCAAACAAAACAAAACAAAACAAAAAGAAATATCCCTCACATATGGACCCCAGAAATCTACCCTGGGGCTTGAGATAATCTGGGTCAACACCCAACACCCACACAAAATCATAGCTCACAAGTCCCTCCTGATTTGTTTATATTATTTTTACATTTTTATTGGTATATTTTGCTTTTATATCACTTACATTTTCCAATATATCTCTACGCACTTCCCCTATCAGAAAGTCATTCCAAACAACAAAGAATAAAAAAGGAGGAAATCCATTCAACATAATAACCAATACAACATACTTCCTTTTACTAGATCAAACAAGATGTACACATTTCAAAGCAAAGAATGCCCTCCACAAGGGTGCATTCTCACAGATTACCACAACACCAGTGAGATGAGTGTATACTCACAGAGAACACATGGTTAGAGAGCATGTATGAAAGGGCACATAGTCAGAGAACACAACTCTAGGATAAATGTATGGCCTGGACAGTCCACTCCACTGATGCTGCAAAACTTCCAGCATCCACTGATCACATTAAGATGTTCTCTTCTGGGTGTCACATAGTCTCTGCTGGTCTTTGGTTAGTATTTGCTAAGCCATTTTAGGCTATCACAAGTTGGAGAACAGCAATTAGTAGGCCTCTCTCCAGTGAGGGAGAGAGTAAGTTTTTTGTCTGCCTATCCCAAAGCTATTACAGGCAGACCTCCCCAAGAGAGAACAAAAACCAGCAGAAAGCCCCAGGTTGAGTTTGTCTTTCTTTTGACAGACCTGCTGCTCTTGGTCAATGTCCCTGGAACCAGCCACTTCTCTGATTTAAGGTTAGAAAATTCTTTTAAATTCCTGTCAAGTCCCTGATTGTCAGACAATGTTGCCTCATAACATTTAGGGGAATTCACTCAAAATAAACATGGAGGAGCTGTGTTGGTCTGGGATAACAAAGCTACCCTCAACTTTCATAATGCTCCTGGTGTGAAAATTGCCTTGGGAAATAAAAGGGTTAGGTGAAGTCATCTGGCTTCTAGCTTTAAATCCTGCCCCCTCCCTCAATTCCTACCTTTATTGTGCATATTCACCATCAACAAAATTGCTGGGTTTTGCTGATTTAATAAATATGTGTTAATTGATTAATTTAATGTTCTCACCAGCAATAGAACTCATAGATGTCCCTACAAAAGAACCCCCTTTCCTAGAAGTCAGGACTGTCTAGGAAGCGTGTTAAGTATGCTGTTAGGTTGGAATGGATGGCTTTGGTTCAATGACCCTGCAGTTCAGCATCAATTAGTGTATACAATTCAACAAATTAGATGCCTATTGTTTGCAAATCACTGTGTACAGGTAATAATACTTATGTTTATTTGCTCTCTATTAATAAGGAAAAGTTAAATTTAGTGCTTATATAATTCTGTTCATCTAGAAATGACTATAATAATATACACTCTAATGGCACTAAAAAGCATTTTTAACTCTTAAAATGTAACACAGAACCTTGGTCCTGGAGAACTAATAAAGAAATATACCTTCCTACGTGAATGCCCTTGCTTTTTTGCAGACTCCTAGCAAATTAATGCTGAAAAATACATTCTTGGGTCCAGAATGCATAGAGACAGAGGGTAGAAGGGAAAGAGGAATGTAGGTCATAGAAATTTAGATTATAAAAATTAGATCAAATGGCTAGGGCAGGAGAAGAAGGCTAACTGATTGGGACTCCATTGCAAGTCTAAAGGGATAAAATCCTGGCACTGAGGGCAAGGTCCCCCGAAATGGTTCCAAGAGGTGGGGCTGGTATCTTGGGAGGCTTAGAAGGATGAAGGATGTCAAAGACCCAGGTCTATATTCTTAACATTTCTTGGTGATGTTAATTAACTGAGATGTTGACAAATATGCTAATATTTCCTTAGGTTGAATACTTGAAGCCCTGATCTCTAGCTCTCAGCTCTAGACTACCAAGGAAATTCTCAGTCAAATCTGCAATAACTCTTTTGGCATTAGATCAAGAAGCACTGAGTTCCTACAGCATGCCTGGTGTGATGTGATGGGCATGAAAACCTCAATTTTCTGGGGAAGCATGGATTTATTCAAGAAGAAACAGTGGCATTTTAATGAGGCTTTGCAAAAGGAGTATCCTTTGTTAGGCCACTTTTCCTAGTTTGGGGTTTACCTCCCAGCAGTGTGATCTTGGGGAGTCATTTAACCTCTTTCTGCCTTGATTTCTTCATTTACAGATGAAATGGGGATAGTAACAGCAATTCTTGTGTGGGGTTGTGAGGATCAGGAGAGATAATGGTTAGCAAACTGTAAGTGCTATATAAATAGTACTTATTTATTTTCAATAAATGCTCTTTTATCTAATTTATTTCATATTTCTGCTCCCTTGCACTTCTGCCAGTGGGTGGGGAAGAGGAGATGTGTTGAATGTGCAGATCTTGTTAATGGTTCTCATACAGGGTGAAAGCTGTGCAAAGGCAGAAATGGGTGTTCTTCCTCCTGGAGCTAGTGCATGAGAGATGAGACTGGAGAGTCTCATCATTCCATCCTTCCAGCCATTCCTCCACTGGACCAGCCTTTATGAAGTAACACAAGTGCTGAGCTAGGGAGGAGCCCATTCACTCTGCTATTGAGTGAGTGCTCTTTCAGGGCTGATCTGGGTGTAATGTGAAGTAAGCCTTTCCAGCAATATCAGTCAGTCAGTCAACAACATTTATTAAGCACTTTCTAGGTACCAAAAACGGGAGATTCAAAGAAATACCTGCCCTCAAGAAGCCCACTCTACTTAACAATGGGATAGGGAACTTTTATTTTTTTAGAAGGGGGAAGGCAAGGCAATTGAGGTTAAGTGGCTTGCCTAAGGTCACACAGTTAGTTAAGTGTCTAGTGTCTGAGGCCTGATATGAACTCAGGTCCTTCTGATTCCAGGGCCAGTGCTCTATTCACTGCACCGACTAGCTGCCCCCAAGGGATAGGTACTCTTTGTCCAGAAACTGGGTAGACTGTCATGCTTTTTGCAGACAACCAGAAAATAAACCCTAGAAAATGTATTGTTTTGAGGTCTGGAGTTCATGGAGACAGAGCATTTAAGGGAAGGATGGGTGTAGACTCTGGTTACACACATCAAGATGAAATGAGGAGCAAACATGTAAATAACTGCATACATAGAAGATATATACAATATAGAGCTAGCAATTTTAGAGGGAAGTGACTAATAGTGGAGAAAGAGGGAAGACCAAGAGAGGCAATCTTCAGAAGGTGGTATTTAAGCTAAATCTTGAGGAATACAAGGAAGTTAGGAGTTGGAGATGAGAAGGGAGAGTGTTACAGTCTTGGGGGACAGCCAGAGAACATACAAGGAGTCAGGAGATGCAGTATTATGTTTGAAGAACAGCAAATAGGCTAATGTCTCTGGATAGTAGAGTGTATGGGAGGAAAGTAAGTGTAAGGAGACTGAAAAGGTAGAAAGGGGTCAGTTTGTAAAAATCTTTAAGTGCTTAAGCAAGGATTTTATATTTTATCCTGGAGGTAATAGGAAGCCTCTGAAGTTTACTGAAGGGGGAAAGGGAGTGACATGGTCATATCTGTACTTCAGGAAAATCACTTAGCTGAGTGAAGGATAGATTGGAGTGGGGAGGGGGAGACTTGAGGCAAGGCGAACAATTAGAAGGCTGTTGTAATAGTTCATGGGTGAGGTGAAGAGGGTCTGAACCAGGATGTTGATTATAAGAGTGAAGAGAAGTACACACACACACACACACACACACACACACACACACACACACACGATATGAATATTAAAAATGAGAAGAGTTGACAATATTGAATATGTTGGGCAATTGTGATTGAAGGGTTGAAGATGACCCTGGGGTTTTGAGCCTATGTGACTGGGTAGATAGTGGTACCCTTGACAAGAAGAGAAAAGTTGGGAAGAGTACGAATTTTGGCTGACAAAGATAAGTTCCATTTTGGATGTGTTGAGTTTGACATGCCTACAGGATATCTAATTTGAGATTTCCAATAGGCAGCTGGAGATGTTGAACTAAAACTCAGGAGAGAGGTTAGAGTTAGAAAAATATATGTGGGTAAACTAAAAGTAAACAAACAAATTAATAAAGACAAACATATCACCTGAAAAAAAATATATGTGGAAATTGAGTAGAGATGATAATTGAATCTATGGGAGCTGGTAATATCACCAAATGAAGTGTAGCTGCCTAGTGTAGATGACTTTCTCAAAGAGTTTATTAGAGAAGGGAATTGTCCTTCCAAGCCATTAAAAATTAAACTGTTATTGATGCTTTTTGTTATGACATCACTAACTTTTAGGTACAGTCACCCCATATACCCAAGTGAGCTCTTATAATTAATTATCCTTTGCAACAAAGAAAAATAATTAAACAAAACCCACAAACATATCAGCTGAGTCAATGAATTGAATATTTTGGTAACTATAGTCTCCCACCTTTTCAAGGAAAAGAGGGAGGTACATTTTATCTTTTTTCTAGGGTCAATGTTGTTCATTACAATTATAGGATTTAATTTCATTTTTTAATTCTTTTAATTTGCATTATTGTCATTATTAAGATTGTTTTCTTGATTCTACTTCCTTTATTCCTGTTTATATAAATCTTCCAGTGTTTCCCAAAATTTCTTGTATTTGTCACTTTACAGTACAATATTAGGCCACTTGTTCATCTACTATGATTTGTTCACCTGTTTCTCAATAGTTTGGGTACCCACAGTTTCCAGTTTTTTGTGGGCTTTTGGGTTTTTTTGGTCACAAACATTTCTCATATTCCTCTTGAGGCCCTCAGTCTCTTAGTAGCATCTTTTATGCCACCATCTAGACTTCTAAATCAGTACTCTGCCTTCTGGCATGTCACCTGAAATGTCTTTCCTGATTTGCTGGGTACCTCATGTTACCTGCCCCAGAGCTCATTGCTGCTCTGGTTCTTCACCCTCACCTCTCTGGGAATTCCGCCACCTAGTATTGCTGCCCTTGGGCTCAGGTCTGTGTGGTTTTTCACATGCAGCTAGCTAGTCTGATAACCCCTATATGCACATAAGTGATTATGAAAGGAGCCTTTCATTGCCTTTCCTCCAGAGCTTCTCCTCGGGGAGGAATCTGGATTTTATATCTTCTCTGCCTTCTTTACTCAGTTGAATTTATGGGGGAACAGTGAACATCCTCTTATTTCTTATGGGTTTCCCTAGGCTAGGGTGACAGAACTGTTCAATAGATTTCCAACAAGAATGCATTACTCACCCTCAGCTGGGGCTAGTGGTACTTAAAAGAGGCGCCATTAAGATGGTGTGGGTGGATCCCTTAGATTTAATTTCACATGATTGCAGGGTGTGAGCCTGAGCTAAGCCCAGGGCAGTCTCTTTGGCTTTGGGGAGGAGTCCTTAGGAATTCTTTGTCTGCCTTGGACCACTCCCTTTGGTGCCTAGCTCTGGCATAGCCTACCCCTGCTATCCTCAGATAACATAAAATCATAGACTGGTGCTTACCAGTCCTTAAAGGCAGAGAAATGAAGAAGGTTCTGCAGTAATAGCTACTGAGCAAAGCAGTCCCTTCAAAAAATGAAACATCAGTTAGGGGTTTGCTGGCCAAGAATCACTGGTGTATTGTTGTTTTTTTGCCTTTTTTTTTTTTTTTTGCATTTTGGAGGGCAAATGGGGTTAAGTGACTTGCCCAAGATCACACGGCTAGTTAAGTGTTAAGTGTCTGAGGTCTGATTTAAACTGAGGTCCTCCTGACTCCAGGGTCAGTGCTCCATTCACTGTGCCACCTAGCCACCCCTTGTTTTTTTTTTTTTTTAAAGAAGGCCTTGGTTCATTCAACAGGGAATATTATTTAATTTAATTCAACACATGTTTATTAAATGCCTACTATGTTCCATGTACTCTACTAAGCACTTTGTATACAAAGGGAAATGATGCCATCTCTGTCCTCCAGGAATTTACAATCTAAGGGGGAATGTGACTTTTATATAGACACTACAATATCAGCAGACTCCAGGAACAAGGGAACAGACCAAACTAGTCACTAGGTTGGGTCTTAATGAATATTTTAAATCAGATTCTACCTCAAATAGAAAGTGATATTATTCTTGTTATTCCTTTGAATTGTTTATTTTAAGGAACACAGGAGCTACTGGGAAATAGGTTTAATCAGAAAGTAATTCATATCCTTATATAGGAAAAAGTGAACTGGGACTCTGGAAATGGAGCTAGAGTTGATTCAATTAAATGAAGGATCAAGATGATCTCTGTGTTTCTTACAACTTGTCCCTCTAGGTATTATATCTACGAGTTCCTAGAAGCCAATGTTTAATAGATCTAAATTTAATAACAAAGGATCTCTATTTTTTTCTTAAAAAAAAAAAAGAACACCAGAGGAAAAAATAAAAATAAAATATAAAAGGGGTGGCTAGATGACACAGTGAATAGAGCACTGGCCCTGGAGTTAGGAGGACCTGAGTTCAAAGTTGGCCTCAGGGGGGCGGAGCCAAGATGGCGGAGTAGAAACAGCTCGTCCAAGCCTCTCTGCCCCCAGATTCTCCACAAACTATGTAAAAAAGGACTCTGAAAATCTTCTGGAGCCCCAGCACCCACAGAGCGACACAGAGAAGCTAACCTCCCGCTGAGGACAGCCCAGCACCCTGCAGGAAGGACCAGCGCAGTGGTCTGGGAGCCGGCAGC